>JBAMJV010004108.1:0-126520 GCA_037951105.1 Echinarachnius parma
AAGGAAAACTTATAAGTGTAGATATAGAAAAAAAAAACGTCAGCAACATGTAATTAAACTAGAAAAGGAAGTTTGCTCTTTTAGAACCGGTTTTGAAGTTGGCTCAGGCACAACCCCTCTCCTAGCTCCTAAGGCCCCCCGTTTTGAGCCACACCCCCGCTCCTTAGACCCCCGTTTTGAGGCACAACCCCTCTCCTAAGACTCCCATTTTGAGCCACACCCCGCTCCTAAGACCCCCGTTTTGAAGCACACCCCCGCTCCTAAGACCCCCGTTTTGAGGCACAACCCCGCTCCTGAGACCCCCTTTTTGAAACAACCCCACTCCTTAGACCCCTGTTTCGAATCTGGCTGAGGCACACCCAGGCCTGCCAAAAGAGAATTCGAGTACCCCCCCCCCCCCCCCCCCCCCGGCCTATACCACTCCTTTCAGTGGAATATGGCTCAACACTATTTTATTCCGCGCGATTGACTATAATTATAATTACGAAGGTTCAAAATTATTGATGGCGCTTTAAATCAACGTGATTGAGATCACGAGACGGATATAATTTACCCGGGCGAAAACGTCGCAGCACGGGAAATACTCGCCGACTGCGCATGTTTCGTCAGGCTGCGAGAACCGGTTTAATCCAGACCGAGGCATCGATTTCATTCTTCTATGCCCATCCCCATCCCATATTTGGAAGCCGGCGCGGGCGGTTGGGGGCATGGGACTCGACAAAAACGCAGAAATGACCTATGTCTAATTATATCTTGTACAATAAAATGGATAACGCATGATCATTGAAATAAAATGAAAGAATAAAGACTGAATTATAACCCCAGCTATGTAACTTTTGCATTTGCGACTAATTTCGAAAATAAACATGATAAAGAAATTAGCGAACAAGCCAACAAGCAACAACGCTAGCGCAAATTCCCTCGATTAGTAGAGCAGATAAGTGTAATAATCGTTCAAAGTTTGATACAAGCAACATACTCCGTATGCAGACTACCTTAGGGACACTTTTTAGAAAAAAACATTTAGACAAACAAAATTCCAACATGGCGGCCATTTTCCAAGATGGCCGCCAAAAAGCTACTTTTTGATATACAAATTTACTGAGTTGGCCGATTTTAATAATCTTGGTGTCGTTTTATATGTTTATGGACATGCTGAACACGATGGTAATACATACGGACCCATATGATGGCCAAAATCCAAGATGGCCGCCATTTTTCCAAGATGTCCCCCAAAAGCTACTTCTTAATATAAAAATTTACTGAGTTGGCCGGTTTTGATAATCTCGGTGTTGATTTATATGTTTCTTGATATGCTAAAAACGATGGTGATATAATACGGACCCATTTGATGGCAAACATCCAAGATGGCAGCCATTTATTCAAGTTGGTCGCCAAAAGCTCCTTTTTGATATAAAAATTGACCGAGTTGGCTGATTGTAATAATCTTATTAGTGTCAATTTAAATGTTAATTATATTTAAAACGATTGTAATACAAACGGACCAATATAATGGAGAAAATCCAAGATGGGTGCCACAGACATATAAAATGGCGAAAATCCAACATGGCGGCCATTTTTCAAGACGGTTGTCAAAAAGCATTTTACAATTTTTTAACTGACTGAGTTGGCGGATTCTAATAAGCTTTGTACTGATTAAAAGTTTTTTTTGATGAGCTAAAAACTATTTACATACAAATGGATCTAAATAATGGTAAAATCGAACATGGCGGCCATTTTCCAAGATGGCGTAGCTAGGGGATAAAGGAGGGATTAGCCATCTCTCCCTAGGGAAATCATGATTTCACTTGTTCATGTTTCGATAAAGGCTGCTACCTTATAGGAAATATTGCCCTAAAATTTTGTTTGCCACCCCTCTCATCATTGGCAGTCCTTTGGTTATGCCTCTGGACTTTTGAGATGAATGAGTGACAATAATTGTACGATTTAAATCATTATGAACGCACTAAGGGTCCTTATACATTTGTTGTTCACCAATATTTTTAAAACGATAGTGCTACGCACAAACCAGCTACAATGCCGTGCATCGTCCCATCCCCCATTTTGGATAAATGCTGCCTATGCACTGAACCTGTGTATATCAGCAGAAAATCAATCAATTGCAAAAACAAATTTCAACGTGTTTGGAGTCCATTTTTCATTGAATGAATTATTTCCCCCACATCCCGGTTAGCATGTCCAAATCTCCACTACCACCCTCCCAGCCCCCATTAGGCTCATAGCCTGAGACTGACAACGCCATGGTCCTTTTTACGATATATACCCAAACATATCTTGTAAGAGTTTGGTCTGTTATTTGCTTCTCTGTAATGATTCAGTTTGGGTTGTAAGTATAATTTATTACACATTGACTCGGACACTAGTCACCCAGCTATCACCTATATGGATCCAAGTATGTCAGTCTATAAAACATGTCATAGCCCACTCAAGGCTCATCATTTCCTCGAGTATGGTGACCATTCAGGGTGTAAAGATAAACTGCTAATTTGACCAACCACCATGAGCAAGTAGTGCAAACTCAGTCCCACTTTAATAAGAGAATGGGAAAGCAATTGAACGTATCCCAGGAAATGGATGAACCTCTAAAAGAAAGTAATATGCAAGACACTAAGGATCTATAGTGCACCTCATTTTGATGTTGCTAAACTATTATATTTGCACTGATATGTACATATCATGCTTCAGGAATGGTTCAAAGGCATGGGTAAGGGGATGAATATGCAGACAGCATAATTAGGTTCTTTAAATATATCATACGTCCTAGACACTAGATTTAATAAATGTTATGGAAAACTATTTTTCGAAACTTTGGGGATATACAAAATGTTGCCTTTTATTTGAAATAGCAATATTTTGGACCATAGTTTCCCTGAAAAGATAAAGGCTGACATCATCAAAAAGAGGAACGGCCGGTGTGACCAGTGTCGGTGTCCATCTATACAATGTGGCATTTCGAAAAGTAACGTGTGATACTGTAACAGTAATATTATACCCCTATGACCCAAAGCTGATAATAAGGAAGCTGCAAAAATCTCTACAGTTGTATTTGGTATATAGAGCGGTCCATGGCGTAGCCAGTATTAATCCGTATGCCAACTGAGAAGGGGTCGGAAGGGGGGGGGGGGGGGGGGCACTCAAATATTTTGAAGGGGTGTGCCTCATGGAACTCTGATATGGGGGTCTTAAGAGCTGACTATACAAGCAACACATACAGGGTCTTTGGAGCTACACAAACCCTTAAACGGGAGTTAAGAGGTCTAAGGTGCAGACTAAAACTACAAAATACATGGACTTGGAGCTACCAAAGACCTACGGAAACCCTCAAATGGTGGTCCAAGGAGCTGACTAGAAGAAGAATAATGGACTCGACGCTACTCAACTACCTAGCCAAGTCATTCCGGGGTCTATGGAGCGGCAATTTTTGAAAATCTGGTATCTTGAGAGTGGCCATCGGGTGTGAAAACGGGGGTTTTGTAAGCGGCACGTACCCGTCTTACATTCTACATGAGTACCCCCCCCCCCCCTGTGGGTTATATAGCCATATATCCCTTAGCTACGCCATTGTTTAGGTCCTTGTGTAACACAAATGTTTTCAGCACATCAAGAAACATCAAAAGACACCGGGAATATCAAAATCGATCAACCCAGTCAATTTGTATATATCAAAAGTAGATTTTTGACGGTTACATTGTAAAAGGGCGGCTATTGGGGATTTTAGCCATTACATTAGTTAAATGTATCACAATCGTTTCCAGCATTACAAGAAGCAAAGTTCGACACCAAGATTATTAAAATTGGCAAAATCGTTAATTTTTTACATCCAAAATTAGTTTTGGGGCGGCCATCGTGGAAAATAGCTGCCATGTCGATGTTTCGCCATCATATGGGTCCGTATGTGTCATTGTCGGTTTAGCATATCAGTACACATCGAAATTGACACCAAAATAATTAAATTCGACGAACTCAGTCAATTTTTATATCAAAAAGTAGCTTTTTGGGGCAATCTTGGAAAAATGGCGGCCATCTTGGATTTTGGCCATCGTATGAGTCCGAATGTATCACCATCGTGTTCAGCATGTCAATAAACATATAAAACGACACCAAGATTATTAAAATCGGCCAACTCAGTCAATTTTTATATCAAAAAGTAGCTTTTTGGCGGCCATCTTGGAAAATGGCCGCCATCTTGGATTTTGCTTGTCTAAATGTTTTTTTCTAAAAAGTGTCCCTAAGGTAGTTTGCATACGGAGTATGTTGCTTGTATCAAACTTTGAACGATTTCCATGATATTTTACACTTATCTGCTCTACTAGATCGCTTCATTAATCACGCTGTGCGAGCGTTGAGCCTCTAACCCCCCACGCCCGTCACAACAAACGCATTTTTACTACGAGTTGTCCACGAGGCAACTGTATTGTATACATACAACACTACTAACCGTTCGCACTCTGGTATGTTTACAAACATAGGCCAACTATACCGGTCATTACTATTCTACCTGTTTCTCGCACAAGTAGCATGGTCACTTTTACTACAATTTTGACTTGATTTGAAGGAGATTTTCGAACTGATAACATTACTGACCTTGAGAAGGAGAGAATTTTGTCGACAGTATCTGTTTGGAAGAGTTTAATATTCATTGGCTTTGTGCCACGGGTACAGGAATTCGAAGGGAGAATGAACTGAGTAGTGCGCATATATATATTCTTTTTCGTGAGTATATATTATGATTCAATAATGTTAATATTTTCTCATTTATTCAATATTTTGTGTTGTGTTGTCAATCTTGTTCTGTTAAATATCATGATTTTTGTTTTCAATTTCTACAAATATATATCTTTGCCAAAGACCGAAACGGGACTGGCTTGTATTTACGATTTGTATACATATTTGTTGTATAATATGTTTTGCCTAGTTTCTAGACCATATTAGGGTCATAATGCTTAAATAATTCAATTTCACATGGTTTAATTTATTTGTTAACGACTTTCCCGTGTGATAGACCTGTAAAATTGGTATCACATTTCCCCAGATTCATAGACGTCTTATAGTGTGATGCTGAAACAAATTACTGGCATTAATAACATAATATTCGCATAAATGTGAAAACCCAGGCCGGCGAGATTATCCTTGTATTTTATATAAATTATGCCCAAATTCAAGATATTTATAATAAATAAAACAAAATGAAAATAAAATAAATAATACATTAATATAATTAGAAAGAGGAGACTCCATTGTAAAAGTTGAAATTTGAATTAATAATGTTAATGAGTTATAACTTATATTGCTGTTTATAATAGTCGTTTCAGTCAACAAAACATTACACAGAAGTCATAGTGAAATAGAATGAGCGGATAGTTTACCATGTTCAAATTCAATATTCATGACTATTTTGTTTATTGCAAAACCACATAATCATAACAAGCATGTTTAAAATAGAAATAACCAAATATCTGCCTGCATATTATAATCATAGAATATTCGCCATGTGTCAAAAACGCATGACTCTGTACATACGGATGTTTCTCAAGGTGATGCGAATGTGTTCGCGTTTAAATATAGTTCGCTTGTTTTCACCGCAAAAAAGCCCGCGAAATTGGGCGAAGTGAAAGTGTTTTTTTTTAGAGAGATCATATAGGCCTAAACGGGGGTGTTTTGTTCCATGTGTTGAAACAAACTAGTTTGTTTTCATTTGGATTCATTTGACAAGAAATTATAAACAATTACATGAACTTATAAATGTGAAAACTATTATATTATTTCGCTGAGTTATCACTATTGGTTTATAGGTCATAATAATGCTTGATGCGCAAATTTAAAACGATAGTTTTACACCAATATGCGTGGACATAGTGGTTTCCTTTTCAAAGGACGATTATGTTTAATGTATTTAAAAATTAGTGTAATTGTTGTTAATTATCATTTTAAGGTTCAAGCAATGAAAACGTAAGTTACAATTATATTAAAATGTGATAATCTCATCTATATAATGTCAAAATCAATTAAATTCAATAGGCGTGCACAAGGCGTGTACAAGAGTGAAGTTGCAATCGGACTAAAAATGTGTTCAAATAACTTTGTTCATCCAGAATAAATATCAATTATTGTTCACGTGAAAACACCGCTAATGCCATGCAAATATGCCTACTAATTAATAAGCAAATAAATAACATAATGTTCCGTATCAGAGCCGCAAGAAAGTGTTTGACAAAGAACAAAACATGCATATTGATGCAGTATCATAATTATATAAATATCATTTTTTTCATGGAAATTGACTTAAAAAAAAAAGCCATGCAAACACTTATAAAAAAACATCTCCACACTAAAAATCGATAGAGTGTTTTATCAACATACGAACATAATACAACTGCAATGTAATTAACAAAGAAGTATGTTGATTCAGTATTTTTAAGTATCAATTATATTCATGGAAATTAACATGAAAACACCGCAGAAGCCATGAAAATAGTTATAATAATCATCATACTAGATAATGATATGCTCCATGCGTCATCGCAACATGCCTACGCAGATGCACCCCAGAAAGTGATGCAATGTGCGTGGTGCAAAAGAGAGAGAGAGAGAGAGATAGTTTTTTTTTCGCGCGCAAATGAGGAAGTTCAATGTTATGTTTACATCGCCCACTCGTGAACGACCACGTGCGTGCGCCGTTACTAGTGTGTATGTTTGTGTGCGTGTATGTGTGTGTGCATGTTAATAGTAGGTTAATGTGTATGTGCGTGTGTGTGTATGTTTGTGCTTTTATGTGTGTGCATGTTAGTAGTAGGTTAATGTGTATGTTCGTGTGTTTGTGTGTGTGTTTATGTAATGTATATAATTGATATCGTACTGCATGCAATGTGTATTTTATATAAACAAACATTATTTGGAGGGATAAAACATTACTATTCTTGTCCGTATGTGAGTGGGTTTGTGTATGTGTGGGTGGGTTTGTCCGTATGTGAGTGAGTTTGTTTGTATGTGCGGGTGTGTAGGCTACATAATGTGTGTGTAATTCGTTCCTTTTTTTCGAAATCCTTTTTGATTCGTAGCATACAAATACAAGGCGAACATGCATGTATATACAAGGCTCATGATAATGGTTTTCTTAGGACCCATTACAGGGCAAATGTAATCGTACAATATGACAATTGCTTTTCGTTATAATTATTTTTGTAGGTGTCTTATTTTGTCAAGTTTGTTTCCTCGCATGACACCAATGCATATTCATCACCATTGTTATTATTCAAAAGGGGCTCTGTACGACTTATAAAAAAACAACAAATATTTTTCTTTTTGGGCTCTGGAAATATATATTTTCTTATTCTGTTAACGCGATCTTGTGTGTAATTAACATATATTACGTTTTGTTAATATGTAAGGCAATGATGGGCTATATTAAGTTGACTATTATCGTGACACAAAAAACATGCCAAAATTACAAATGAAAATCAGTACAATATGAAACTACATCGAGCTTACATGGCTAAATAAGTAGTCACGAAGACATATTATTACACATATTAAACAGAACACAGTACGTATACAGTACGATGGCACCGGATATCAAATACAAAGGATTGTGCCCACACGATTCAATGAGCTATTTGAATGCGATTGTGATTGAACAATAGCTCGCCCCAAAAGTTCGAATCGATGGTATGCCGAGACGAGTTTTGGTTGTTGAGTTTGGTGAGTGATGCATGTAGATATGCGACGCCCCTCGACATACATGACATACTTAATTGCAGGTCATTCTAAATTTAGCATTACATAACGTAGATGTTGTTGTCATTGGCGTAGCTATGCACAGTAAAAAAAAATTAAACAACTTTTTAAACAACCTAAAACGCTGTTTAAGCCGGTCCCTCTAACAACGTTGTTTAAAATTTTGAACAACCAAGATTCTGGTTGTTCAAAATTTTAAACAATGTTGTAAACAGCGTTTTTGGTTGTTTAAAAAGTTGTTTAATTTTGTTTTACTGTTGGGTGGGGGGGGGGGGGGGGGGAGGGTCATGGGGGTGCCTGCGCCCCCTAATAATGTGACTTATAAAGGGATAGTTGAGTATTGGTCAAACTTAACTTTAGTAACCAAAACCTGCACCATTACGGTACAAAGTAATAGCTATAACTTCACCATGCTCGAAAAGTATACACAATTACAAACGACTAAGTAAAACCCCTGTTATCATTAAAAAAGAGCCGTTACAACTCAAGAGGGCGCTATTAAAAAAAATCATTGGTTTTAGCCTTTTTTCATACAAAATTGTGCATTTAATGTTTGTTAAAATAATGATTCAATAGAGATATCATCAACGACTTTTTAAAAACCTTTTCTGATTTTGTTCAAAGTAGTCTTCGAGCATTTTTGGAAATTTTTCTAAAAAGTCTAAATATCGCCGGTGATTGACGGTGAAAAACATTTTGAATACAAATATATTTATGGATATTTCAGCCGCTTATGAACCGATTTTGATCAAATAAATTTTATTCTGTCATTAAAATTGTATGTTCTTTCGAATTTGACAGTCATTTTTTCATTATCTCACAACAAAATAACGGGGGGCACTTCGTGAAATACCAATACTCAACACTACCTTTAACAATAACAAATCATAAGGGTAACACATTTTTGAAGAAAACAAAGAAATACATAAGGTGTGCCCCTATTAATGTGTGCCCCCCATAATAATGTGACAACAATACAAAAAACAAATAAGGGGAATATTTTTGAAAAAGAAAATATACATTACTTGTGCCCCTAATAATATGTGCGCCCCCCCCCCCCCCCAATCAGTCCGACCACGCTACGCCACATAATATTGTCATCGGGCGAGATTGAAAAGGGCGCTAAGCCGATTTTATGGTAAATTAATTTTGCGCACCATATTCCAGATCAAAGGCTTCCCTCTCCTATACCAAATCGTTAAATGATAAATGTATTTCTTATATTGTCAATATTTATCTGAAATCAAAGAGAGCTAAAATGAGTTTCTACATGGCTCCAACAATTTTACTGACTACATCGGAAGTGCCAGAAGTGTCATTTCTTCCCACATGTTCTACAAGTAATTTCTAAATTAAACATACACATAAACATACATTTATTTCGGCGACAAATTCTCCGCTATCATTTTTTTAAATCTGGAACCAAATAAAGATTTCTAACCCTACCCAAAATATGAACCCAACACTAAACCCAAACCTAAACCAATACCAAAACTTAAACTATTATACCAAAACTTAAACCTAACTCCACATTTCATATATAATATATCACAACGTATGATAAAGCCTCGGAGCCGTGACACAGATTTCGGTGTGGGCTCCGTTGCAGAAAGGGATACAATCGATTGTAAGTTACAATTAATTGTAAGTCAGGAACTTCGCGCGTTTCAACCAATCAGATTCGCGCATTTAAAACACGTGATCTGACTTATAATTAATTGCAACTTATAATCGATTGTATTCCTTTTTGCAACGGGGCCCATGATGATCTGACTTACAATTAATTATAACTTACAATCGATTGAATCTGCAACGGGCCTATGTCTTATAATGTGATTGGGCATTTCAGATCTATTTATTTCACAATTAATACATTCATATCTATTCTGTTTCCATGTGTTCTTATTTCAACAGACGCTCCAAAACAACAACAACTCGCTGATGTACAAGAACGCAAACTACGACTGAATGTCAACAAAATTGTAATCGCCGAGTGTGTGCGAGTTATGAGAAGCCTGCTCTTGTAATGTTTCTGGAGTTTTGAAAGGGGAAAGCGCGGGGAAATTGTTCTTACAAAGTTTACACAAGCGAAAGTACTTTTTATTACGGAAGGAAACTATATAGCCACTTGAAATTATAACTGGCTATCCCGGATCTATTCTCGGAAACAAAAACTGGATATAGAAATAGGAGGGTTTCTTGAATGAATGATCGAAATATTTTGGTTTTGGTGCATGAATATTATATTTCAGAGAAGTATTGAGGAAATAAACACTACGCGGGTAATCCGTTAGTACGACCATATATATTATAGCAACTCAAATTGTTTAACGAGGGAAGCGAAAGTGCTTAAAGCACGGAGAGACCCTGAATAATATTTAATATTCAGCAAAGTTATTAAAGGACGGGGGACCCTGGGGAATAATTCGGTATTCACCAACTTTTCTCAATGAAATGTTTGTGAGAGCATTTTGAAAGGAACTCTACATATTTTCATTTGTTTTGTTCATTGTTACCAAGACCTGTGAAACTTCAACGCTTCATTTAACAAGTGTTGATTCATCACACAATTTAATCAACGATTAATCAACAACCATGACGGGAAAAACCAAGTCGAGGCAATTTGACATCGCCGTCGAGTCCGATGGCAAGGTCGGACTCAAGCGGGAAATCGGCTTCCTCGGCGGGACGGCCTTCGTGGTCGGAGGGATGATCGGTTCGGGAATATTCGTGTCGCCGGTCGGGATTCTTCGGGAGACCGAGAGCGTGGGGATGAGCCTGGTGATTTGGCTGCTGTGCGGCATACTCTCCCTCGGAGGTACGTATATTTTTCCTCATCAAAATCATCTTTATCATCGTTATCTGAATCTGGATCATCATCATCATCATGATCTATTTTCATCTTCATCAACCATCACTATCGTCCTCATCATCACCACAATCACCACCATCATTATCATCATTATCATCACCATCATCATCCTCTGTGTCGTTTCTTTTTCTAGGTATCAATCAATCAATCAATCAGTCAATCAATCAAGCAATCAATCAATCAATCAACAATCAATCAATCAATCAGTCAGTCAGTCAGTCAATCAATCAATCAATCAATCAATCAATCAATCAATCATCAACCATCAATCAATCATCAACCATCAATCAATCCATCCATCAATCAATCAATCAATCAATCAATCAATCATCAACCATCAATCAATCAATCAATAAATCAATCAATCAATCAATCAATCAATATAAAATCGCTGGATGAATGCATGATGAACATGTTTAGTATGTCAATGTCAAATGAAAACATGAGTAAATGATCGAAGAATCGGGTCGGTGAATAAATAAACAAATATTATCGCCCTTTCTCTCACTTTTTAGGAGCACTGTGCTACGCGGAGCTCGGGACGATGATCCCCAAGTCTGGCGGAGAGTATGCCTACCTACTCGAGAGCATGGGCGCCCTCCCCGCCTTCCTCTTCTCCTGGACGTTCATGATCGTCATCAGGCCCGCCACCGTGGCCATTGTGTGCCTCATCATGGGGACGTACGCGTCCGAGTACATCATGGACAGCGATTGCAACGACAAAGAGGCCGTAGCGAAGATCTTCGCCATGCTAGCGCTGTGTGAGTATTTGAAATATTATATTTTATTTACTTTCTGTCAGTTTTCAGTTTTGATTTAATCGTAAGAAACATTATTAGCATTAGTTTTAACTCACCAATTTAAATGCAAAAGCATAAAATGATGGTACATTGTATATAAAGTTGCTATGTGAGTATTTGAATGTCATTCGAATTGATGGTTTAAACAAATTATTTCAAAATTTAAAAGTAAACGGTAGTCGTTTTGATCGCACAATTTTGTTTGTATGTTAATGAACGTACAATTTTAATTTTTCAGGAAAAAACTTTGCTCTTTCGATTTCGTGTGGTAATAATAAATGTACTTAAAAAAAAAATGTTACTTGATAAAAAATCGAGTTGAATGGAAATCAAAACGATAGTGAAGTTTGGTGAAACTTATAGTTTCAATTATATGGTCATCTTAAAGCAAACTTGTTCCAAACCATGACAAACATCGGAAATAATATCGCTAGTGATATTCGTTTTTCTCGCAATGTATGGTCAACATGGAATCTGAAAGATCACGACGTTTCTTATGCAACTGCAATACTTTGTCAAGTGATATAAAGTAACGTAAAACACTCCTATTTATGCTCTCATGCGGCTCCAAGCCGCGTTATCTCGCGGCAAACATGATTGAGAAATTGAATTCGAATGGAGCATCTGTGAGCAAAATGGGTGAAGAAAAAACTATAATCCAAAATGATTTGTTTTTAAATCCAAAACTCGCAGTCATGCTGACCTACATCAACTGTGCGAGTGTGAAGGCGGCTAACATGCTCCAGATCGTCTTCACCGTCGCCAAGCTCATCGTCTGCGCCATCATCATCGTTATCGGCTTATACAACATCGGCAAAGGTGAGTTAAATATGCACCTGTAAAGTGTCAGATATTGCTCAAAATGACATTTGAGACTTCAATCCTGTACCAAAATCATTGTAAGATATGTCCGAATGATGTGTGAAAGTTTCATTGAAAAAGATCACTGCTTTCCTGGTTAAAAAAAGCGAAAATATGCGTCAGCTTTTACAACGAATTACTGTATGACGTTTATGAGGTTTACGCCTTTGAATGTTTGAACAGATAAATGGCGCCATACAAGTGCTGTGGATCATCATCATCATCATCATCATGACCGTTCATTAACGCTCTTGAGCTGAATGATAGATATACTAAAGGGGCATTTGAAAAAATCTAACCCTATTTTATTCTTCTCTTACCATAAGCAACACGGTAGAAGAGAAACGAGGAAGCTCCAAGTAATTTTCGTGGAGTTAGACACTTTACAGGCATCCCTTTAATATGTAAAGGTTGCAATGTGTTGGCAAGATGGAACCCCGCCTCTGTTTTCTACGACACCGAAACACCTTAAAGGGCATCAAGCGTGGGGATGCTACACAGCGGGTCGCCATTTTGAACTAGGCTAGTTTGCGCGCACCGCATGACACTGAGCTAACGTGCATCACGCACCGTGCGCACGCGTACGCAAGATGGCGCCGCGCATCTGATTTGACGAATCTGAACTACCTTTAAATAAAAATCGCGTTCTTGTTTTGATATTTTGTTTAAATAACCAGTGTCGTCATGTATATATATGATTGATTATTGTTGTCGTAGTTCTTGTCTTATTTGGTTAAACTGATATGTCATATATATTCTGTTTGAGGAAGGGGCATAGGGACATATATGCAGTTCAATATTTTAATAAACAGTGATAAGTAACGGTCTGACGGTTTTAACATTACATTGAAAAATAATGAAAACGAATGCAAATTAATGTTACCGTACTGCATTCTGTCCAATATATGTTGTTCACAATTTATTGTTTAATGCAATTGTTTGATAATTTTTTTTGAGAAGGTGGATATAATTCAAATCATATCAAATGAAATAAAACAAAGTTATATATTTGAAACTTTCCTTCAAAATTAAATAGGTAAAACTAAGTACATCGAGCCATCCACATCCTTCCAGAGCAGTACACCGAACGGCCTGAAGTATGCACAGGCCTTCTATCAAGGCTTATGGGCCTACGAGGGATGGTGAGTTCATAATACATGCTATGATTGGAAGTATTATTATTTTTTATTTATTTGTTGTAAACGTTATTATTCATGATACAAAATGCTAGTGTAAACTTACTCTGGTTGAATCAAGCCTAAGTTTTCATGGTAGGAATAGTTCGTAAATTGATTGATTTAACAAGATCATTTCTGATGAACTATGTTCCCTTTCATAATAATTCTATATCGATTTTTCTTTGTTTTTTTTACATTTTAGGAGCTTCCTGAATGCGATGACTGAGGAGGTTAAGAATCCCAAAAGGTTTGTACCAAGACTATAATTCGTTCACATTTGTTTACAAATAAATAAAAGTCATGTCTTGTATATTACACCTTTAAACAAGCTATGTGTGATAGTATACAATCTCCTATAAATATTTCTTTATTTAGGGACTCGCCTTAAAGGGATAGTTGAGTTTTGGTATAGAGGGCGCTACACAAAATATTATTTGTGAGATAATGATAAACTGAGTGTCAAATTCTAAAGAGCATACAATTTTGATGACAGAATAAACGTTATTTTATCAAAATCGGTTCAGAAATGGCTGAAATATCCATAAACATAGCAATTTGTAATAAATGTGGGGCCCCACATTTATTCGATAATTTTTAACCAGCCGTTAAAAAAATTTAAAAAATGCTTCCTCTTTTCAAAAATTTACAAAAGAGGTTTTTAGTTAGTTGTTGATCATCTCTCTATCTAATCACTATTTCAACAAAACATAACATACACAATATTTTATTTAAAATGGTTGAAACCGATGAGTGTTTAGAGAGCGCCCTCTTGAGTTGTAACGGCTCTTTTTGAATGATAGCAAGCTTTTTACCTAGTCATTTGTATTTTTCTATACCTTTCGAACAAGGTGGAGTTATAACTATAAGTTTGTAATGTAATAGTGCAGGTTTTGGTAACTAAAATAGTTTGACCAAAACTGTACTCTCTTTAACAGAACTCAACTATCCCTTTAATCCTTGAAATACAAAGGTCCACCCCTATGATATTGCATCCGATCGCGACGACATTTGGCATGACCATAACTTTCTGATGTTATCTACATGAATACATCAATAACGTAAAATGTTTGCAAAAATATGCAAATTATAGCTAGCTAATTATGCAAATATGTTAATATTTAATGTTGTTCTTATTGTTTTACTATCATTTGTATGGACAATTGCAATGTTTAAAAAAGGTGAATTCGGAGTTTAACTTATATTTTGATTACAGTCAACAAGTAAAATTAAACATCTTCAAAACTATGAACAACAAAGAAATTGACATGCAAATTCAAAAGTGTCGTGTATTTCTATGTTATTATTTATATAAAAAATGTATTGTAACTAGTTATGTTTGTTCTTACTTTTAACAGAAATATTCCACTATCGCTCGTCGCTGGACTACCACTAGTAGCGCTCGTCTATATCTTGATGAATATTGCCTATTTCACCGTCATAACCCCCGAGGAAATGCTTGCATCAAAGGCTGTTGCAGTGGTAAGGTTCATGTTATACTGTATTTTTCTCCCCCTTTTTATAAGAATTGTCATGTTTGTCATCAATTATATAATAACTTTACTAATTATAAAGTACCTTTCAAGCAATATATCGTAGCATGCTTCGCTCCCTGCTCAAGATGGTGAAATTATGGAATTGGGAATGTGGATTTTCTGTTTGTTTTGTTGTTTGTCGTTTCAAAAAGGGTTTTACCAACAAACCTGTAACAAAACGTGGTATAATCCCTTGAATTGATACCTTATCCATTGATGCATATCCATTGTTCATATTTTCTTAGCTGTTCATGTTTATGATTGCGATTATGTAAACACTGACAGCTTAATTGTTCTCATGAATTGTAATGATGAAATTAAAATACTACATTCTTTAAAAATTAAACGAAGAATTACATAACGTCCTTATGTAAAGTTGTGACTGAATTGAAACGCGTGATAAGTAACGCATTAATTAGATGTGACTTCATTTATACAGGCCAGTGTGTGTATTCTATTATTTGAGCGTATAATGCACACGTATAATATAATTATGCAATACATTTAGGTGAAATTAATTCTTTAAATAATGTTGATGACTGTTCGTTCGCTTCTCAGACGTTTGCATACAGAACCATGGGATCTTTCGCTTGGATCGTGCCCCTGGGTGTCTGCATGTCCACCTTCGGAGCAGCGAACGCCAGCCTGTTCATGGCCGGAAGGTAAGAGAAACTCGTTATTATGATAAACAAATTACAACACATTTTCTTTAATGTTTGACAATGGGGGCTGAGAAATGTATGTTCTGCGTATTGATTAATCGATTGTTAATTTTAACACACAAATGCATCAATGATTACTATCACTCTGTACCATTGCAATAACTATTTACTAAATTTCCCATTCATAACTATATATATCATGTGATCACTGTTTATTATGTTGATTTTATAGGAAAGACAGTAAAGATAAAGTATCAAATGAGTGTTGAACGCGTATACAATTTCAATTATCTCATTCATAAAGATATACCAAACGATATACAATGTTATAATTATTGCAAATATTAAAGGGATAGTTGAGTTTTGGTATAGAGGGCACTTCACAAAATATTTTTTTGTGAGATAATGAAAAACTGACTATAAAATTTGAATGACAGAATAAACTTTATTTGATCAAAATCGGTTCAGAAATGGCTGAAATATCCATAAACATATTTTTATTCAAAAGTCTCCGGGCCAGGTGACATTTTGACTTTTTAGAAAAATTTGAAACAAATCTAAAAAGGTTTTTAAAAAGTTGTTGATGATATCTCTATTGCATCATGATTTTAACAAAACATCAAATGCACAATTTCGTATGAAAAATGGCTAAAACCAATGAGTTTTTTAGAGAGCGCCCTCTTGAGTTGTAACGGCTCTTTTTGAATGATAACAGGGGTTTTACTTAGTCGTTTGTAACTGTGTATACTTTTCGAGCATGGTGGAGTTATAACTATTAGTTTGTACCGTAATGGTGCAGGTTTTGGTTACTAAAGTTAAGTTTGACTAATACTCAACTATCCCTTTAATGACTTTTGACCTTTATTTCCTGCTATCCCAGGTTGCCGTTCGTGGCGGCTCGCGAAGGTCACGTGGTCCAGATCCTTGGGATGGTGCACGCCAAGAGATACACACCACTGCCCGCCATTGCGTCAGTGGTAAGTGCCCTTCAGTAATAAGTATACCCTATTCATAAAAGCCTGCTAGCTTAGTTCCTTGCTAAGTCTATTTTGGACGACATGGCTAAGAAGTAAACACATGATCCGTTGGTTGCTAACTCGGGTTAACTTAGTTGGTATATAAGGCTTACCCAGCTATAGTTGGGGACTAGGTAAACTGTACGTTGCTCATTAATTTGTATGATTTGAAATTCACTTAGCAAGGAACTAATCTAGCGGGGTTTGCGAATATGGGCCCCGGTGATGTCAATTCATATTGGCATTGTGTACGCATGATCGTTCACATTATTGCGAAAAAGGGGGCGCACAATTTTCGCATGTGTTCGCGAACATTTTGTTCCCGAAAATGGAGGAAAAAAAGAATATAATATTTCATGATGATGTTCGTGGAGATGAGAACAAAAGTGTACAGATTTAATGATAATGTTTGCGAACTGTGAAGAAAGGGCACCTTTTTTTTAGAAGCGCCACAATATATATTTTGTTTGTGAACTCATTTTTTTTAAATTGTGTTTTTCGTAAATGTGTACTTCAAGTTCAAACATATCGGCTATTTTGAATGCTGTTTTGTACTCGTGTTTGCTTACATTTCATTTTTGATAAACGATGCTCATTATTTTGTATCAAATTTATTCATTTTGTTTCTTCTTTTAATTCCAGATGCTCATTTAATTTTGACTGATGTTTTTGCCTACCTATCCTTACATTTTTAAATTTATAAATCACATTTTGTTTGTAAAGTAATAGTTTGTCCTGTTTCTTTATTTTCTTTAGACGCTAATTTCATTTTCACTGATCGCACTTGGAGACTTTATTCCCTGCTTGACTATACTTAGGTTTCAAAGTCCACTTGTATACTGTCTTATTAGCCAATTTCAATTTCAATTTCAATTTTATTCTTGCTTCCAACAAAACATCACAAATTAATTATTACAATTTATACAAAATAGAGATATACATATTGGAAACAAGAGGGGTCCTCTAAAAAGCAATGCTTGTACAATTGTGGACCCCTCAAATAATAGTTAGGAATATTATTGTATATTTAAATTATACAAAAATAGCCTACCAACAATTCAACTTAAAGTACACTCCCGATTACCATTTTATTTAAATTGTTTCTATTTCTTTTTTTTTTCAATTTCAGACGCTGATTGCATTTTCACTGATCGTACTCGGAGACTTCGATTCACTGCTGAACTACTTTAGCTTCGCCGTCTGGGTTTTCTACGGCCTTACCGTGTTCTCGCTACTGCTTATGAGATACACGCATGCGCACTGGGAGAGACCCATCAAGGTATGTTGGTTAAAACAAATATAAAAATATACAGTTTAACAAGAATTATTTTGACACCTTGAAAAAATCACTTTAATTTAAATGATGCTAGAACAAATTTTGAAGAAAATGTTTGGTAAAAAGCTGCCTAAAATTCATTGTATATGTTTATTAGATTTGTATAAGACCATTTTTGAAAAATTATCAAAATAGTTAGTTTCCTATTTTTCAGGGTGTCCAAATAATTGTTGGGTACACTGTATACATTTATGTCCCCAATTTGCGCTGATATCTATCTACCACTAAGATATATATACGTCGACATATTTTCTTTAAAAAGAGGCTTGGAAATCACACCAATGCGTTTTTATAAACAGTTTGCTGTCCTTTTCTCTAATTATTGTCTGAATGTTTTCATTATTGCTTATGAGATACATACACTCAAACTGGGAATGGCCGATTAAGGTAATAATGATAGTAAACAGGAGATGATGAATGATGACGGAGATTTTCAAATTTATAATGATGATGATACAGTAAGTATTGAAAACGTAATACTTTGGATGGTAGTAATAGTCATGCTGTATACAACGCATCATTATCGTTTCTTGTAATATGTTAAACATGTTAAATGAGTGATGATAATTCATACAGGAACACTGTGTAATATTGTTAAACGGTACATGCAGAATGATTAGCAGTTTTTAATAATTCTATGTGCATTTTCCGTGCAGATCACTGCAACCATTGGGCTGTTCCTTTAAAAATACAATTTCTTTTCTACCACAGGTCCCGATCATCATCCCTGTCCTGTTCTTCCTCGCCTCGCTCTACCTTATCATCGTACCCATCATCAACGAACCCGTGCTTGAGTTCCTGTACGCTGGCTTATTCATCCTGTCTGGGACCGTCGTCTACTTCTTCTTCGTGAAGCGGAAGGTCACGATCAAGGGAATCGGTAAGTCGACGATTAACGATAATTACAAAAGTCGGGGTGACTAGAATAAGAATAATTATAGTTTCGTACAAACATGACACTTGGTGTCATTTGTTTTGGTAGTCACGTATTCTTTGTCTTTATAAAGAGAAAGTCATGGTCGTGAGAAAGAGTATTTTCTAGTCTAAGAAAATATCAAGTACAGTCGTTTCTTGATTGAACGTTTTTCAGGGTTCTTGTGAAATTCGATTGCGTCTTTGATTGTTCATGGGAATTTATATATTTCTTTTTGTAAAGCGCAGTAGAAGTTTATACTCGACGATTATGAAACGCATCATACAAGATTTGCCATTTAATGATTATTTCTTCCTTTTCTTAGAATGGTCGTTTACCCTTTTTCGTCAGATTTCAGGAAATATCTTGAAACCATTTTATTTTGTTTAATGGGTGACCATATACATCTTTCATTTTGAGTCATTACAATCACACAACGATATGAAAGGTGTTATTGTTTAGTTGTACAAATAAGAGAAGTGGAAATAGTAATCACATTCAAGAAATCATCTTTCATGTAGGACATAATGGTTTATACACTCTCGAATTTTACATAATGACTTAGATCGGATAATGTGGTAGATTATGATTTGATTCATGTCAAATCACATTAATTATTATCTACCATTTTTTGTCTTCATTTTTATCTCTGCAGATACCCTGACGCTGTTCCTGCAGAAGCTGCTGTTCGTCGTGCCCACAGCATACGAGAAGGAACAGCATACTGCGCAGGAGAAAGTACCATTATAAGGAATCAAAACTTACCGAGACCTAAGGCATCAGAAAACGAACCATCTTCTACAACAAAAGAACCTAGTCTACTTCGTAGAAAGAGAAGGGTGTTACCCCGGTTGACTATAGTAGCCTAGTAGTACATCACAATTAAATCGAGTTGATTGTGGTCACTATAATTATAAAAGAACAAAAAGAATATGATATTAAAGACACTCTGGTGAATTTAATTCATGGGACGCGATTCCTTGCTCGCTGAGATATGCGCACAGCATACGAGAAAGTACCGCAGACTAAGAATGCGAGGAGGAAAAGGAACTAAGATGATGAGACAAAACTCGCTGAACTTACAAGAGGATGAGCCTCCCTCTTTAGCGATGTTTCTTCGCTCAAATGCAAGCGATAGCTAGGAATCTAGCACCAGACGAATTACGTCCTTCTGTAACTTACACAGGCATGACAGGGTATAAAGTTATGACACGGAATTCATAAATAGAATGACGGAAGTTGGCGATTTCCATTGCGCCTTGTAAATATCTAACCTATGTGAATTAGAAGGTCTTTCTTCAATTATAACCCCTACACGGACCTACCAAGAGGCTATCGTCGGTCTGTAACTTTGTAGGGTATATGTGACCCCGTATATCATAATTAGAGTTGTCACTGTCGCATGCACATGGAAGTAGGAGGTCTTTATTGCCACTTATGATGGCTAACAAAGACAGATCAACCAGAAGGCTATAACGTCCTTCTGTAAGTAATGTGATACAGTGATTCCACAAACATGTCGCATGCAACATGATACTGTTTTACCTGTTTGAAGGCTGTATAATTATGTTCTGGCATGGGGAAGAGCGCAAACTTTATATAACCTTTGTAGAATATAGCGTGTGAAGAGTTATCGCGTCCGAAATACTGGTGAAAGGATAGTCGCGCATACCCGGAGATGCTGTTTGTTGTTGACGCTGCTCGAGAGATAGCCGCGTTCGCCACTTGTTCCTATCATGTATTCAGCTCGGTCGCAAGGCCCTGTCAAAGGGATAAGTAGAATAGAGCCTTGCCAATGAAAATTGGTCCAGGAATGCATTGATAGATCGGGTATGAAGATGAATGCTACCTTGAACTAGCATTGAATACAAGGAATAAATCAATATTCGTAAAGGATGCATTCATTCGCTACGCAATATAGACGGAGATCTTATGAATTTGTTATAAGTTAGATACTGGTGTCTGTATATTGCTGTAAATAATTACAACATCATAATTATTTGAACAATTCCTTGATATTCATAAAGAATGTTTTTGTTTGCGTCAAACGCCGTTTCTTTTATTTTTACATTTTTGTTTTGAAGTTATACTTCAACTTTGGCAAATTCATTCCATAATAATACAGAGTACTTTGTTTTGTATTCAAAGCATAGCTCTAAGAGCGCTTATACTGATAATATTGTAAAAGATAAACCATGTATAAAGTTCATAATCTAGTTCCTTAGAAATATGTCATAATTAAAACAAAATAAATGCCCTAGATTATGTTTATTATTTTACTTTTTGACAAATTGTCCACCTTTGGTTGTACAAAAGGGGCTTTTGACTATACACCTGATAATGTCGCAAAGTGGTGCTGGTTTAAAGCGTACATCGTGTAAATAAAGCTCTGCATATTCGTATTCCTATTTATTTATTTTTTCGTTGCAAAATCGCAATACTTAGCGAAAAATGATGCATTTGAACTGCTTATGCTTTGTGAACAGTTTGGATTTATGACAACGGCAAACATATTTATCAAGAATTATGAATATAAAATAATGTATGTAAACATGTGTTTACCCACGTTGAAAACGTTTGATTTTGAATACATTTTGTAGGAGGTACAATGTTTAGTTAATTTATGTTTCAGACAAGAACATTTAAAGTTAGTGTATCTTTACTGCAGACATCACAAAAGTCAGTAAAACCGCTCGACACGTTATGCGTCTCACAGCCGGGAACTGAAATATTGACATGTATACACGTCACTAGAATATCTTGATGATTCTGTTTAGATCCTATGTCTGAAATTCTTAAGTTATGCTATCTCTGAAATAATGTTAGTTTATTATAAGACTTTTAGTCTGCAAAAGATATACGCTACCTTTAAACCCTTTTTTAAATTATTGAGTATGGTTTGCTGTATTGCTCATCAGCTATGTAATTCAAAATATTTAATTTAATTTCCTATATGTATGTTTTGTTTTTGTTTTGAAATCACTGTATATAACACTGCTTCACCTTGAAAAATCTAATAACGATCATAATTATATTAATACTTTGTCTTCCGATTGGTTTGACCGTTTTTGGCCATGCTTTTCTTTTATAAATAAATACTATGCCTCCAGAAATGTATTGTGCTAACCCTAACTTATCCACATTTGCTGCTCTCGACCCAGGTGTATAAATGGGTACCCGGAAAGATGGAACGTAGTTCCTTAGCATTGTGTGCACCTTCGAGGTTGCCTGGCTGGAATGCTCCCCAGGGAGTGGAATAAACGTGCACTTTGTGTGCTGGATTGATTGAAGTATGTATCCAATAACCGGGGTAATAATATAATTGTAAAGCGCTAAGAGATGATTATCAATCCTATTAGGCGCTATATAAATCGAAAAATATTATTATTATTATTATCAATGTTATTTCCATGTTTGTAAATATTGTTGCAAAATGACACTGCAATTCAGCTTGTAGCTGCGAATGTGACATTTTGTTGAATATAATACCATTATTATTATAAGATAAGATGTATAGATTGAATATGGATAACACCATAAATTTGTATTTGGCCATGCTTTTCTTTTATAAACAATAAACAATATGCCTCCAGAAATGACTTGTGCTAACGTACTGTGGAAGATATATAAGATGTATAGATTGAATATGGATAACAGTAGAAATTTGTATTTGGCCATGCTTTTCTTTTATAAACATGCCTCCAGAAATGGCCTGTGCTAGCTCATTGTGGAAGCTAATATGTATAGATTGAATATGAATAACATTAGAAATGTGTATTGTTGTTGTACAGCTTAGAAATTATTATGATTGCTGCATGTAATGTCAATCAAAACCAAATACTGTGTTTATTGTTGTATGTAAATGTTTTTTTCTTTCTTTTGAATTGGCAGCAATATAATGAACTTTTTGGTTATAAATGCTGACTGGAAATTTACTTGGGAAAAAAAGTATGTGCTTATCGTTCTATGAAGGATAATTATATGTATATATAATGTTTTCTTTTCTCGAGAAATCAATGTATTTGTTACAGTAATTGAATGAAGGAAATTGTTGTCTCTATTATATGTGAAACCATTTTGATTCGGCAGCGAAGTTGCGATGATGAATGTTTTTTTTCTTTTGGCGATCATGTTATAACTTTATAATGATAAGGAACCTATAGATCAAATGTATAATATAAGTTAAAACCTGATAAAATAGGCGTGGTGCTATACTGAGTGGTCATGTTGACTTATCATAAATTTTCATAATGCTGGAAGAATTGATGTAACATTAATTTGTCCTTCGAATTCAAATTGCATTAATTCATTTTGTATAATGTAAACAATACTTGTACTATATTACT
Organism: Echinarachnius parma; assembly: GCA_037951105.1. Lineage (NCBI taxonomy): Eukaryota > Metazoa > Echinodermata > Echinoidea > Clypeasteroida > Echinarachniidae > Echinarachnius > Echinarachnius parma. The sequence continues at coordinate 23,272 of JBAMJV010004108.1, forward strand.
AACTTATTATACGTCATATAATTGTCTATAAGTTATATAAAGTATTATGTAACGTTGAATAGGTAAATGTATGCCAAGTGATAAATATTTCTTCCTTAAATAAACCGTTAAAGGAAACCGTCATGACGCTAACGAACCAAATATGTATTACGTATAAAGTTACCCATGAAATGGATGTGGTGTTATAGTGAAATGTCCTTTTCATGATGCTGTAGTAGAGAGGTAATATTAATTTGTCTTTCAAATTGAAATTACTTTCGAAGCAGCTGTTGTTGTTTGATGTATACATTTCCAACACTATTTATCAGTTAATAACTGTTAAAACGTAGTTTCCGCAGGATTCGACCCCGATATCATCCTGTGGCCATATTCATAAAACCCCGATAAGCTAGTTGGTTGATCAAATTACGATTTCGATGTCCGCTAGGCTTAATTGGTATTCACAAAAGGCCGATAGGCTAAATTCGCTATCGTAGTCAAGGCCTGGCCTAGCATGACAACCCATCTGTCTAAATTCCACAAGCATTTGGTATTCCACGACATTGTTAGTCGAAATGCGAACAATTACAACAATAGATCTGCGGTGCCGACTAAATGCATTGAAATCTATTTATGCGGGACGTTCTGAATAGAGCTTTGTTGGACTTACAACAAAGGCGTGAAGTTGAATGACGACCTAACACCCATCTAATTTTTTCTTATTCACCAAAGCCAGATAGGACAAATTTTAGCGACACTGGACCAAAAATTTAGAGGTACTCTGATGTACCTCTAAATTGCTAGCAAGTAACAATCTGCCCGGTTTTTTTGTTTATATGCGTGTGGCGCGATCGTGAACATGGCAAGAGGAATATTCGAATAAGGGATATTAGAGATTTGTTTATGATAGCGTGATGTTAGTTCAAAATAGTTCCCCAAGTAACATACTTTTCCGTGTTTGCCCTAGCATCCTTGTACTTCAGCAATAACATCTTTTATCAGCTTAAATTAGTCAGGAGAGTAATTTCCCTTTATTTGTCCCTTTTGTGACATATTAGCTTACTTTTGCAGTTCGGATTGATTTTATGTGATTTCAATTCTGTTTTGATGAATCTATCTATATATAATAATATTGAATGCAATTTCGTTTCTGTTTTCACTGCAATTGAATAGTTTCCCTTGTCATGCTATCATATTATAAGCGTGGCGGAGCTTGATCGTAATGAGGAGGGAGATGTATTTGGTTTTACTCCATTGGGGTGGCTGTGAAAACATGTGCTTACACGTGATCCCTCCCGCCCCGAAAAAAAAAACATAATTCCTACTCACGCTCATATCTTCAGTAACACCCTTACATTTAGGAATTATAGAAAGCTTTTTGTTTTGGACACAAGTTACCGCCCCCCCCCCCCCGTTTACCCCAGATAAGACAATTATGTTCTACTACCCCCCCCCCCCCCCCCCTTACTGCATCACGTTGTAGAACACATAAGACGCTTTTATGATTGGAACAATAAGGAACAATTCGTCCATTCACACGTTCGAGTAAACTGCGCTTTTATGCGATGTCAAACAAACTTGCAACAGATGGAATGTTACCATGACAGCCACGATGAATACATTAGATCATCCGAGTTGTTAGCTTGTTATCGGTATGGTTAGCAGTGCTTCTTGAATTACGATTTAGCAACCCGCTACGAAGATTTTAAATGGCTATTGTATTACAGGGCTTAGACGCTCGTTGATTGGTCGATATGGTAAGGGCATAGACAGCGTGCAAAATCTACACACATTACTAAAGACATATCTATGCACGTGTGTGTTGTGCACTGGTTTGTGAAAACAAAGGTGACCACCCAAGCGAGTTGTGTGAGTTCCCCGCTAGTTATCGTCCAAAATGGCATTTTGGCAAGGAGATAAGGCCTAGCTAACAGATAGGCTATCGGGCTTTTATGAATATGGCCACAGATTGCTAAACCGGTGCAATTATATTATATACTCTTTAGGCTTATATATTTCTGGTAATTTTCTCTCTGCTTGAAGTAAGTATTAGGTTATGTATGGTATACAGATTCATGAGCGATTTGTTTTCCCCTCGAAGAAACCATGGACCCTACTAGGGTCCATGAAGAAACTAATAGTATGTACTCGGAGATATACAGGGTATTCCGTTGCAATTAATGCTAAGTGCGATGCATTTGAAGTGTTTTTTGGGGCAGAAGTTGTGTATATAATGTACATAGGAGAACAGCAATAAATAGCCTATAACTAGACACATATACAGAAATATGAATATAAACATGTAGTTATATATACCACTAGAGAATTCTGATAATGATCGTAGTATACATAAAGTGGTATAGAAACATACATCTTTTCAGATGTTACTGCATATATATGCGTATATTATAGGGATAATAATGACGGATAGATTAGCCGACAGGTAGATAAAGATCAATAGATAGATAAAATGATAGATAGATGGACTAATTTACAGGTAGATAGATATATTATATGTAGAAAATATAGATAGAAAGAATAATGGATAGATGGGTGAATAGATAGGTATACACTTGTATGTAAATAGCTACATAATGTAGATACATAACTAGATAGAAACAAAGTTTGTGTAATATTATAGACACATATTATTCAACTTGGATATAGGTAACAGAACAACCAATACGTCTGTGTATATACAAAATAAGACTACGCTCTCATTAATAATTTTGACCAAGAATGTGAAATTTAGTAAACTTGCCACTTTAGATCGCTTGTAAACTTCGAATTAATTATGTTTATGTGTTCACTTATAAACGCTCCGAGGCTCATTGCAATTTGCACTTTATAAATATTTATGTTTACTATCATTGTTTAATATTATTAATACACTAACGTAGTATATACATGGTTTCGAAAATATGTGTTATGATTTGATACATGTGTGTATATTTATATTATAACTTTCGGCTTAAAGTTCTGTCGCTAATTAAGTCAACAGGAATGAAGTATGTACTTGTTACAGTAAGTGTGCTGAATTATTTGAATTCGGTTGATGTTGATAAAGGATGGGTTATGTTATGTACAATTTATTTTCATTATTAAAAATTCACTTATCTTCTTGGCAAAATGACACGTGGAATCATGAGGGTTCTTGTTTGACTGATTTTGTGATGAGAAGCGAAAACACAAACAATACACAAGCACATGCACGCACACACCACACACACACATACACGCACACACACACACACACACACACACACACACACACATATGTACATAAATTATACTTAAAATAGACTATTAAGCTTACATCTACGCAAGCTCTGATGCAGGGGCCGCGGAACGGTTTCGAAAGTGAGGGGCTGACCACATTTAGAGAATAGGGGGAGGCAGGAAGTGAAATCTTGCAAAATGGCCCCAATGCATTCAATTTACGAGTGCAAGACTGTGTTGACCAGTTTTCTAAAGGTTAACATTCTATTGAATGCTGCCACCCTTTCCATTCATCAAAATTGTTGAATATGATACCATTTTAATGGAAATTATCTCTTCCTTACGATGGCATATTAATCGTAAGGATTATGCAAATAGGGTGTGTGCAGCGAACCGGAATATGGAAATGGGTCGAGTGTGAAATCAGACAACAAGATATGGAGTTGACAAAAAATCAGAGCGTTGCATTTTTTTCGAGCTTTTGGGAGGATTTTTTAGCATTTCAAATGAAATATTCATGATTTAAATTGATATCAACGGAAAGCCCAACAACTCTTCTGTATGAAAATGTGACATTTATAATGATTTTTGTTAAGGGCGGCTGCAGGGAGATGAATGTGGGGGAGCCTCAAAAGTGACCCATTTCAAAACGCTCTGATTTGGTGTCGGTATCTGTATACCATTGTGTAGAGGATGTAATGCGACTTGAATGAGTTGGCCATGAATGAGAGGAATTCAATTGAAAACGCATGAATAGTGCCTTGAAATCAGAGCGTTTCAAAATGGGTCACTTTTGAGGCTCCCTCCCATTCATCTCCCTGCAGCCGCCCTTTACAGAAATCATTATAAATTTCACATTTTCATACAGAAGAGTTGTTGGGCTTTCCGTTGATATATCATATTTGATCATGAATATTTTATTTTGAAATGCTAAAAAATCCTCCCAAAAGCTCGAAAAGAAATGCAACGCTCTGATTTTTTGTCAACTCCATATCTTTTTTGTCTGATTTCACACTCGACCCATCTCCATATTCCGGGTTTGCTGCACAGACTCCATTTGCATAATCTTTACGATTAATATGCCATCGTAATGAAGAGATAATTTCCATTAAATTGGTATCCAATTCAACTAGTTTGATGAATGGAAAGGGTGGCAGTATTCAATAGAATGTTAACCTTTAGAAAACTGATCAAACACAGTCATGCACTCGTAAATTGAATGCATTGGGGCCATTTTGCGAGATTTCACTTCCCTGCCTCCCCCTATTCTCTGGGCTACTGCGATCGCCCCAATTGCATAATCACTACACATAATGCCACCGTTTGAAAGGTATATAATGAGGCTTTATTGTGATACCGATTTCGAGTATTCTTATTAAAAAATACGAGAGATATGATCGATCAAACTTGAGTTTCCGAACTTTTTTTTGAGGGGTTTAGTATAACTAATACAAACGAAATACAAAAAAACACATTTACTAAATATTATCAATCCTTGTGATCATGTAGGGATCCAGCTAGAGAAAGCAGAGCTTGTGAATTGTGGATCCCTAATATAAGTAAGTAACAAACTATAATACAAATAATTTGTATTAATAAATAACAAATCTGTTATCATACATAAGCAATTACGTCTATATACACTGATACTATTTCATTTAACGTAAGTGGGAACATCTCGAGATAGAAAAACAATAAAATGGGGCCACAGGTACGGGATAGGAAGAGACACGGATCACACAACAGTATATTAAAGGGAATTATAAAAAAGGAAATAGATAATAAAAGAAGAAGGGAATGGGGCTAGCTGCATGGTGGACACTATGGGTTGTGCTTGAATGTTTTATATACAACTTTATACAAATTAAAATGACTCATGACTCAAGGGGAAATTATGTGAAAGTTTTTACTTCATGGTTCGTAAAAGGTTCAACCAACGAACGTTGAGAGGGCAGTAGACACGAAATTTGTCACAAACATTTGTATTTTATGTTGTAATATTGTATGTTTATATAGGTAATGGTTGTGCACGAGGCACTTTAGTCCTCGGACTACAGTCTTGTTTTATCTTATGTGTCAATAAAAGAACGATATTTTCTATCTATATATTGTTTTATCTATCTATCTATCGATCTATCTATCTATCTATCTATCTATCTATCTATTTATCTAGCCTATTTATCCATCTTTCTATATATCTATTTATCTATCTATCTATCTAATCTATCTATCTATATATATCTATATATTTATATATCGTTATATCTATGTGAATATACAGGGTGGCCCAGAAATAACAGAACGGGGCACTTCCAACATAAAGTAACAACATGAACATGTCCATCGGATAGGGTGTCCTTTCCAATGAACAACGATACCAAGAAAAGTAATTTTGGACGTGTAGTTTTTGTTTTAGGGCGCTTTGAGTGAGACCATGTCAGGTTCCTATTTTTTGTAAATTTTTACCAAGTCAGTGTCTGATAAATGAGACTTACTGCCCTTCTTACTAGTGACCAATTAAGTCCATTCTCTCGACACCGCTCGGCACACAGCTGAATGCACACTAACAATGGCGCGCGGAATATTCGCGTGTTCAGTGGTATTGTAGGGCAATAAGTCTCATTTATCAGACACTGACTTGGTAAAAATTTACAAAAATAGGAACCTGACATGGTCTCACTCAAAGCGCCCTAAAACAAAAACTACACGTCCAAAATTACTTTTCTTGGTATCGTTGTTCATTGGAAAGGACACCCTATCAGATGGACATGTTCATGTTGTTACTTTACTTTGGGAAGTGCCCCGTTCCGTTATTTCTGGGCCACCCTGTATATAATTATATCTCTATCGCTTACATTGTTCTCGGTCATGGCCACGATATGGCTTGGGCCACGATCATACCCCCTGCTTTCACCAATAAACCAGAATAATCTTTGGTCTTGGCTACTTTTGTAAATTACCCACTCCCCTGAAAAATCCCGGCTACGGGCCTATGTACGACGTTTGTGTCTGTGTAACATTCTTTTCTTTACTGAGTTGGATTTGAAATAGCATGTGTATACCAACATTTTATTAAAAGGCAGGGTCGTAGACAGCGGGGGGGGGGGGGGGGGGGGGGGGGTGAGGGGGTATACATCCCTCCATCTCACAATGTGGAAGGATATTCTTTTTGTTTGTATTGTATGTGTGTGTATCTGTATACGAGATTGATCCTCTTCAGGCCCGTAGCCATTTGGGGGGGGGGGGGGGGGGGGTGGGGGGGGGGGGGGGGGGGCACCACTGAGACTTTCAACTAATTGCCTTGGTCTTGAAGGAGCGAACAAAATTTGGCGACCGAAAATCGCACGAACTGTCCGTCATAGCATCGAACAACGAGCAATACGCAAGTCGTTGTTAGTGTGCATTTAGCCGTATGCCGAGAGAATGGGCATAGTACGTTGTTTAATGCTATGACGGGCAGGAAGTGCGATTTATCAGCGGTGACTTGGTCAAAATTGGAAACCTGATATGGTCTCACTTAAGAAGTCCTACAACAACAACTACTCGTCCAAAATGACTGTTCCTGGTATCGTATTTAATTGGAAAGGACACTATCCGATGAACATAATTACAGCATTTTGTTACTATATTTTGGAAAGTGCCCCGTTCTGTTTTTGGGGCCACCCTGTATACAAGTGAATAGCTTCGATAGTAAAATGTGATTATTAATTTGGTATGTGAACATCATTTCCAGACACTGCGTAGGGTCTGTAAGTGCAAGACTAATTAGAGGGCTGCAACCATCCTTTTACCAATTAACGATCTAAATAATTAATGTAAATTGACATGTTCACATACATAGGTAATGATCATGAAAAAAAAAAAATCATTAATGGAATTGAACTGGAACATTTACGGCACATTGGCAAGATCTAATAATATAGCACATAGTGGATGTACAGCTTTTATGTTTGAACCCGCTTTTGAATGAGTTGCATGTGTTATTTTGTATATTTTTTTATTTGATTAGTTTTGTTTATGATGTATAATGATACGTAATATCAATTGCGCAATATTATGCTCGTTGTTTGTACGTAATATCAACTGCGCAGTAATACTCGTTGTTTTCACGTAATATCAATTGCGCAATGGTGCTCGTTGTTTGCGTACGTAATATCAATTGTGCAATGATAATAATATTATTAATTGTCCTTTTGTATATAGCGCCTTATTACAGTTAAGTCTCAATACAAAGCGCTCGGAGCATTATGACCTTGGCTTTAGCCTAGCAGCCTTATTCAAGCGCTCAAGCATTTCAAGGAAACATTTCCTGCCAAGTACCCAATTACTACACCTGGGCCCCGTTGCAGAAAAGGATACAATCGATTGTAAGTTACAATTCATTGTCAGATCACGTGTTCTACATGCGCCAATCTGATTGGTTGAAACATGTTCATTTTCTGACCTACAATCAATTGTAACTTACAATCGAATGTTTCTCTTTCTGCAATGGGGCCCTGGGTTGAGAGCAGCAAATGTGGATAAAGTATCTCGAGTTTATTACATAACAGATGTTGGGGACAGGTTCGAATGCTCTCGAAAATCCTAGGAAAGCAATGTGTATATCTGTGCCAGAGTCTAAAAAAGGTACGCCCAATCATAAACAGCTTAAATTAGTAGAATTTGTTCATGATTTCAATTGGTTTTAATGTTTCGATGGGAATCAATTTGTTTCAACTGGTACCAATCGGTACCCATTTAAACTATTACGGTTGCTGAATTCAACCAAAATTGTCAAAAATAAATTAATCTTGCGGTAATATTCATTCATGTATCAAATTTGTAGTGTTTTATGTAAGAATTATTATGAAAAACTTTGCATCAAATCTTCACCTTGTTATGCTTTTTTTTTTTTAAATGACCATTTTAATTTAAACTTCACTTATTATACAGTCAGATTTCACCTAGGAATTCAGATAGACCATATACATTATACAGTGTGTATCCATACTTACTGGTTTGCAATTCGGACTGGCACCAATGCCAAATCGTATACAATTGGAACTCCCGTGAGTTATATAGTCTTTTATCAAGGCTCAAGGTATCCACACTATATGTAGGACAATTACGTTTACGTATATGTTCTTTTTATCGGAGATAGCCAAGCTAGCTCGCGTAAAATTCTCAGTCATACAGCCTTGAATGGACACTAGCAATTTTGTCTCAAAGATGTTTGTTATGAACTTTTTGATGCTGTCTGAGCTGAGGTAAATTGTCTGTCCAGCGTTTACTTCACTCCCAAGTGTGGCATTCTGTGTTATCACGTTTGACAGTATTGCCCAAGTACCACCAGCTACATGGTGTCTGCGACGAAGAACCGGTTTTCCTTTCTCTCTGATTTAGTTGCTATTCCCACTGCTACTAGCGGGGAAGTTGATGTCGATCGCATTTAAACTTTGAAAAGCATTAATACGCCATTTATAACAATTTATATTTTAGCGGTGTTAAATTTTAAAATGGGCGATACGCCTTTTAGGGTCCACCAGTGGTCCACTTTAGTTACGGTGTGATACGCCATCTAAGGTACATTTCAGAAAAGGTAGCGATAAATATGCCATTTAGGGTCAATCGAATAATAATATTGTAAAGCGCTTAGAGATGATTATTAATCATATTAGGCGCTATATAAACATTATTTTTTTATTAATTTCAGAAAAAGTGCGATACGTCATTTTTTTAGCCATTGGGGTCCTTTTCAGAAAACGTGCTATACGCCATTTAGGGTCCATTTCAGAAATGCAATACGACATTAGGGTCGATTAAAAAAGTGCGATAAGCCATTAGAGGCCCGTTTCAGAAATAGTGCGATACGCCATTTTTTGCGATTAGGGTCTATACAGAAAAAGTGCGATACGCGCATTAGGGTCCATTCAGAAATAGCGCGATACGCCATTTTTTGCAGTTAGGGTGCGTTTCAGAAATAGTGCGATATGCCATTTTTTGCGATAAGGGCCCGTTTCAGAAATAGTGCGATACGCCATCTTTTGCGATTAGGGTCCGTTTCAGATATAGTGCAATACGCCATTTTTTGGCATTAGGGTACTTTTTCGGAGGTTGACGGACACGGGTGGGTAGCACTTAAGTATGCGAGTGACCCCCCGGGCATCCTGTTCGCCCATCCGTTTTTGTCTAGCAACGATGCCGATCAAAAAGGATGTCAGTATAGTTTACCGAATTATGCTGGTTCTAGCTATCTCGATATCGATCCAAGGATGATGTTTGCCGAATTCTGCTTCTTTCAACTCTCGTGACTTGCCTTTCTAGCTATCTCGACTTCGACCTCGATCTTGCAAATGACCGTATAAATTCGCCTGTGTATCATGTCGATATATATATACTCCGCAAAAAAGAAACTGGACACTTGTATAAGACCAAATATCCATATTCATTTACGATAAAATATATGAGATTTTATATTAAATTAAAGATAAAATGACCCTCTTCACTATTGGCATATAATCCAGATTAAATCCGTCATGCATGACTTGTCACGGTCAATAATTAACCACAACAAGATCTGTTTTCAAAAATAGCAAAAATGGAACATCCTCTTAACCATATAAATGTTGATAAGCATAATCTAAAACGCGATATTCATGACATGGGATAATTCTTCATTACAAATTCGTCCTTTTCTATCTTCATCTCAATAAAAAGTATAAATGAAGACAAATTGTGAACGTTAAAGGTATTATTTTCCACAAAAAGTAACAAAATGGGGAATTCCATTGCAAATGTTTATTAGTCGAAACCACAGTTTATGCCCTTATTTGAGCATGAAAAAATGGTATAAATTCTTCTCAAGAATTCTACTGTAGTCGAAAGATCTTCTAAATCTGATGTCACCCTTGTTCAAACAGTTGGGCAGTCTTTAACATGACATTTTCTCTAGGTATCTATGGTTAAAATTGCAGGGGATACATGAAACAGTATGATGATGATCTCATAACCTGGCCCTGTTTTCTGGAAAAGTTGTATTTTCAGAGTTTGTTCATAACAATAAACTTAAATAATGTCATAATTTACTTGCCCCGCACATCTTGTTTAGGTGAAACACTTACTTTCATTTCAGTCGAATGGTGTGGTCCTAAATTGTTTTTGCTATTTTTAAAAATAGACCTTGCTATGGTTAATTGACCATGCCATTTCATGCATGAACGATTATACCTTTGATTTAAACCCTGCATGTAGAGGACTACATTCCCTTAAATTTGATATATGATAATGTACACTGTATCGTACATTAATACAACATATTTCAACTTATACAAGTGTCCAGTTTCTTTTTTTGCAGAGTATATTTATACACATACCGACACACACAAACTATATACGTGTTATGTCGACATTGATGACTACTGTATATTGATCTTTACACGACACACACAAACTATACAAAATTAGACATCGATGACTACTAACATCTATCGATGTATCTAACGTCGATGGTTTATGAGACTATCCGCACGTCATAGTCGCTTACCCTCGACTCCCGTTCTGCTGCTATCGGCTTTTCTCCGTGTCCAGCTTCTCCAGCTCCAGCTCCAACTTACGAACTGAAAATCATTCATCAGCAGACATTTCTCTTACTTCACTCCTCGACAATCACATCATTCCATTCGCTAGGCCACATTGTGCGAATAATACTTAATTTTGCAAGTCAATATCCCATTTCAAAAGGAAACTTTATTACTAACACAATTACACATTCCGTACCTGTGACTTATTTATTTTATTTATGTATTCATGTCTTTTTTAAACAGAAATACAGGGTAGGCAACCTTAGTTGAAAAACCGCTTTACTTGTGAGCCATGTATAAAAAAAAAAAACAAGTACAGTCGGCATAATAAATAAGCTACGTACATTATACAAATTCTAATCAACAGATATAACAAACAAAAAATACACCTACACACACACACACACAAACACAAATAAAACAATAAAAAGGCTTAATTAGCTTTACACAAACAAACGATGTTAAGGGAAAAAGGTGAGATAACATGACTAAGAGGTGAGAGGACATTGAAATAAACCTCTGTGAAACAATATTGCTTCGGACACATAATCTAGCAAGGATTAAATTTACAAAATAACAACTGCACATTATAGAATAGCATTGAGCTGAAGACTTGCGTCCTGACAATTGGTAAATTGGTAAATTGAACTCTTTCACGTTCAGGCAAGTGCCCTATTAGAGTGGTGAAGTGTGATGTCATACAAAAATCGATTTTTAGAGTTTTCCAATTTGAACTTCATTTTCGGAAAGAGCATAACAAATAATTGTCCAAACACTAAAAAACAATTGAATATGTTAAGTATTGGCTGAGATATGCCCATCCAAATACATTTTACTTCAATAGGCAATCAGTGTTATATAGTGCCCTGGTTCATAACTTTATGAACCGGAGCACTATAACACTGATTGCTTATTGACCAACAATTTGTTCGGATGGGCATATCTCAGCCAATACTTAAAGGGATAGTTGAGAGTTCTGGTAAAGAAAGTACAGTTTTGGTCAAACTGAATTGTAGTAACCAAAACCTGCACCATTACATTACAAACTAATAGTTATAACTCTACCATGCTTGAAAGGAATTAATCACAAACGACTGAGTAAAAAGCCTTTTATCATTCAAACAGAGACGTTCAAACTCAAGATGGCGCTCTCTAAAAACACATTGGTTTAAACCATTTAAAATAAAATATTGTGCATGTGAAGGTTCGTAAAAATAGTGATTAGATAGAGAGATAATCAACAACTATTAAAAAACTTCTTTTGAAAATTTTTGAAAAGAGGAAGCATTTAAAAAAAATTGGTAACGGTTGGTTCAAAATTAGCTAATATTTGTGGGGCCCCACATTTATTACAAATGGTTACGTTGCTGGATATTTCAGCCGTTTCTGAACCGATTTTGATCAAATAAAGTTTATTCTGTCACTAAAATATTATGCTCTTTCAAATTTTATACTCAGTTTTTCATTATCTCACAAAAAGAATTATTATGTGTAGCGCCCTCTCTACCATATTCAATTGATTTTCGGTATTTGGACATTATTGTTATGCTCTTTCCGAAAATGAAGTTCAAATTTGAAAATTCTAAAAATAAATTTGTATGACGTCATAGCTTCTGTACTCTATACTCTTCCAATTTCCATCATAAACATTTCATTGTCATTGAGCAGAATAATCTTAACATCTTATCATGTTCATTACTCAATATGCATAGAAGTATGACTCCAACACTGTCGTTGTAGAGTCAATATGTCCCTTTAACTTCAACTTGTTTCCGTTTTAACGCTGTTGCTCGTCCATTGTTCTAAACATCTATATCATTGACCACGAGTTAATCATATCAATTATATTATTTTAGTTCACTAAAAACAATCATTCTTAACTTCGACCTAGTCCCTTATACCAAAGCCTATACATGTTCATGTCTCTTTAACTTTTGATATGCTGCTTTCTTATGTTTAGAGCATTGAAACAACAATTCAGGTTAATTAAACATAATCGATCTAACTTGCTTTACAATCGATCTACACATAATTATTATATCCTTCCAAATACACAAAACGGCTAATATTTGCACAAAATACAATCCTACTTTTGACAGTATGTATTGTCAAGGACCGCATGGCTAGGTTTTGTCATACATCGCACACATTTTCTAAGAATGTACATTTTTGCACGTATAAACGCATTAACGGAAAAAAAAGACTCCTTAAATGTCAAATTTAAATATTAAACTTGAATGCATTGCGTACTATACATATACATGTTTTTCATCTATGCATACTATTTACATGACAAAAAGACGAACATAGCAACTATGAATTTGAAGTTGTAATATTTTGCTAATTCTGATACCGATACCATTTTATGAATTCGTCCATTTTTTATCCACACTTCCTTTCTATTTAAAAATGCAGAGAGACAAACCAGCGGTATGTACAAGCAAAATAACATAATCAATACAGTTATGTACAAGTTGTTATCCGTGACGCACATAATGCTTATATTACGCGAGAAATTCCAAGAACATTTTCTTTGATATTTTGTGAGTATACTGCATGTATCTTGAGATATATGAACGAACGTTACCTACGAACACACTAGTACATTATATTTGCTTTCGAATTACGTAAATGTATCATATCCTTAGCGATTCCAGGATATATAATTTCTTACAAAATGTCAATGGTGTGGATACAATTGATCGACATTACAAGTTTAAATAATCTGGTTTAAATGTCCAAATTATCACATCTGTAGTGTATGTTTGTTTCAGAACACGACTTATAGTGTCAGGGCAAATCTTAATTTGTTTTCATCACATTTGATCGTAATCACCTTCGTGTGATCATATCTCACTTAAAGGGGACCACCACACAAGGAACAACATTATAGTTATATGTTTTGGTACCGTTTTGTGATATCAAATAGTTACCCAACATTTTGCAAAGTGTTGTGTAATTCATAAACAATGCAATAAATTACCACCACTTACGGAACCATTATTATTTCATGGTTCCGTAAGCGCCAAACAATTGCGAGTGCGCCAATTCTATTAACGCGTACGTTTGGAGACAAAAGAATCGCGGACGATTCGTTCGCTCTGGACAAAGGTAGCCTTCGTACATGCAGACCCATGAACGCATGCTTTATAATGGTGATGCGTTTTCCAATAATATATATTTTTTTCTGGAAACATATTTTTCTGAACTTATTGACTACTAAAGATGTTACCTTTCATTTATAAGAATATTATTTTTGTGTGGTGGTACCCTTCAAAGCTGACAAAGGAGCCCCATACTTCGTGACAGTCACTGAGGATACAAGGTTCATGGTACCTTCGTACACAGTGAATCACATGTTACCTACGAATACTAATTGTTCATGTCGCGTTATATTTGTGTGCAAAAACCTAAGTTTGACATGGTTTGAAAGGGTAATATCCACTCTTTAGAATTTCGGAAGATAATTTTGATTCACAGTTTATTACAAAAATTATGGAAAGTTGCACAACCTCATGTTTTTAAGACATGATAATATCAACACACTAGTACAACATTTAAGCTTGAAAACTAAAAACAGAATGTTGTTTAAGACACAACGTGTGAATTTGTTTCATGATTGACATCTTATAGATGGAATTATAAGCTAATATTTGCATGAAGCAGATTGTTTTGGAGTTTCATAATTACCTATTCTATGTAATTCAACTGTATTCGTAGGTAACATCGGGAAATATACCATTAACTTCTCCAGGCCATTTCTTGGCCATTTGGACAGATTAATGATAGCACTTTCATTCTGGTAATGGTTGACATGTCTACTTAACTTGTGCAAAAGGATTAAACAATCAAAGCAGTTTGAAATTCGAACCTACAAATCTGGCCGTGTGCATTTTTCAATGGAGCTGACCATAGATTATAATACTAGAGAGATACAACTGTTTCAATTACCTCAATGATTAGCCAGTGATTAAGTGATCGATTAACCTTGTGAATTTCAACCCATACTATTTGGGAGCTACCCCATTTCCCTTGTACCTTGTTATGTGATAGGTAATACAATACTTAAATGGGCTTTGATGTTCAAATAATGGAAATAGTTGTGATTGAATTGAACATCATTCCGGATCGCTTTCCGAAAGTAGTTCATTTCTATTTATTTTTACTTGTAAAAACAAACATTTAAATACATGATTATAAGTATATGAATATACAAAACAAAAGTGGGGTATCATAAAAAGCACCTGAAGGCTTGCGAAAATGATCCCTTGATTGCATACAAAAACAATACGTATAATGTAATCACAATAGAAACAATAATTAACCTCAGAGCAAAATGTAAATATAAGCAAGAAAGACAAAAAGTAAAACAAAAAAAAATCAATAGTCAATCTATAGGCAGAAGGTGATATTAAATCTGACATATCTGACAATATCCATGTTTTGCCTCTAAGACAACAGTGTTCTTTTTAATGAAACTATCACACATCATTCAAAGAAATCTTAATCTTACACTGACATTGGTTTCACTTTATGAATGAAGTCTCAAATATCACTTTCGGATAATCGTATACAATTAACTGCGAGCTTGCCATGGATAATAGTTGCTGATTGAGAGTGATTTAATTTATGTGGTACAAAGTGTTAATGAATAATTTTAACATAATTCGAAAACACTATCGAACTCTAGTTGGATGATGTACCTATATGTTTCGGAACTTGATTATTTCTCTACCTGCGATCATGCATGCTTGAAATAGGTGATAAATTGAGACTTGTGTGTCAACTCCCGGAATCGTCACAGCTTGGGTGACATTTGCAACATAGATGATTTCCTTTTTGTTTAATCCCATCGTACCCAGGCTTTCCACAACGAGGTCCAGTTGCCCCTGAGATACCCTGTCCACTTTGGTAATAACAGTTATCGGGTAACGACCTGGAATTGAAAAAAACAAAAAACATATCAAACAATTACACGTGCTCATATCAAAGTGAGCAATAGTGAATTAAAGTGATCAATTAACTTAAACAAAAATCAACTTAAATCACTGGGAGATTTAACGCGTCTCTTGTAGTTATTAATTAAGTTTGTCTTATAATAACAGGAAAATACATTGGGTTTTGGTTTGTCAAAGGTCCCCCTAATTATGGGGATATTTAAAGTTGAATCTGAAAACTTTTATTTACGCTTACAAATTAGTCACGCGAACATTTAGGATACAATCAACATTGATTTGATCTGTTCCCACTAGTTTAACATTATTCTTTATACAATTTTCCTGGGGGTAATTGTCTTTGGGGTAGATGTCTTGTGGGGGTAATTGTCCGGGGGGATGATTGTCCAATGGGTAGTAGTCTGGGTACGCACGATTTTTTATCAAACTCAATAGTTGTAGTTGCGAACTCGTTTTCAGTAAAGTTAAAAAATGCTCAAAACCCCAACCCAAGTAATTTACTATATGTTTCAGACAATTTTAAGCGTTTCAAAAAATTCCGCGCGTGCGCGTTGGCGCGCGCGTATTTTCGCGCGTAACGCGAATGAAACGGACAATTGTAGTTTTTTCACATGTTTTGCATTCCTTATACATCCCTCAATACACCCTTTCAATTTGAGTCATTGTTGACTCATAATAACGGAGTACGCGCGCGTCAAAGTCAAAATTACGCGCGCACACAAATTGACAAAATATGGTAAAAACATTTTTTTTTTATTCGGCCATAACTCTTTTTTAAAGTCCACAAACACCCAATTTTCTTTTAACATTCGGATAGATTATGAGGTGTAGATACGAATTCATACCTCATTTATGCCGAGTAAATGTTATAAAGTCATCGTATTGACGGTTAAAGTTGAAAATGCGAATTTTAATCAATTTCAATCAATGTTGAAATCGACCACAGTGTACTTTTGACCATACAGATCGTCATCAGGTCATCCGACACTGATGTAGAGGTACTGGCAGTCTACCATCAGGCGGATATACCAGCAACGTTATTCCTGCAGACGGGAACTCTTGGGAATAACAAGGTGATCAATGTCCGAGAACTGCAAGACCACCTTGGGGACATTTGCCAATCACTGCCAGGTCTCCATGCATTCACAGGGTGCGACAGTGTGAGTTCCTTTGCTGGCAAAGGCAAGAAAATGGCAGTAGACCTACTGCAGGACCCCAGTCTAGCGCAACCCATGAAGGACCTGGGGACCAGATTTCCTCCACTTCCAGCAACGTCTACCGGTCTTGAGACGTTTGTC
This sequence comes from Echinarachnius parma, assembly GCA_037951105.1. Classification (NCBI taxonomy): domain Eukaryota; kingdom Metazoa; phylum Echinodermata; class Echinoidea; order Clypeasteroida; family Echinarachniidae; genus Echinarachnius; species Echinarachnius parma. The sequence continues at coordinate 40,282 of JBAMJV010004108.1, forward strand.
TGCAGATTATACAGATGTGGAAAGGATGACCTCTGCATGTGAAGCACGATATGATGTCTTCTGCAAGCTCAAGAATGTGCAGGTAGATGTTCATTGATTGCATTTTGAGTGTCTTGATCACTTTGGCATTGTCTTATTGTGCCTCTAAAATCTGCGGCTCTCTTGCACCTTCTTAATCAATTTATTTTTCCTGTATGTATCCCTATTTCGTTTCAGTCCCACAAGTTACCCCCGACGAAACCGACCCTGGCTAATCACATTCTGAGGGCCAACTATCAAACGGCAATCTGGAAGAATGCACTAATAGCCTGCCCAGAACTTCCCAGCCCAGATGGACAGGGGTGGAATGAACTTGATGATGGGAGACTAGTTGTGGTTTGGTGCAAGGAACCACCAGCCCCGAAATGTGTCATGGAGCTTGTTGCATGTGGATGTCGAAAAAAAATGCCAGACAAGACAGTGCACGTGTCGCGCCAATGGTTTGCTCTGCACAGATGCTTGCAGATGCAGTGGGTGTCAAAACTGTGCCAAGGACCAGGAGGACGAAGATGACGAAGGCGAAGATGACAACATATAACGTACATGAATTGCGTAGGTGGTCATGATAATGGGTTTGGCGGCACTTACATTTCTCCAAGTGCACTGACCAAGGATGAATCAATGCAATGAAAAATGTACCATTTAATGGCCATCACAGGTTGTTATACATTTGCCAAACTAACCCAAACGAAAGATTACCATGATACAAAACAACTTACCTGCCATGGTTGTGAGTTCAATGCGGCCAATTTAAACACTCTACTGACTATTTTCTTACGAAGTACGAAACATTGTGTGCTAACCGATTTATATTTGTCTTGTACCTCCAATCTAATTAGACACTTTATTTAAGTGTATATCATTGATAGCGGTAAGGATACATCCAATTTTGAAAATGGTGGCCAATTACTTCACTATATAGGGTGGCCCCAATAAAACGGAACGGGGCACGGTAATACATTTGTTACTATATCTTGGAAAGTGCCCCGTTCCGTTTTGGGGGCCCTCTGTTTTGATCAATATGTATATATGGAATTCGGATACCTGCAATTTGATAATGAGTATGCTAGATATACCGGAAGTAATTACGTTTAGCCGATTACTTCAAGTTTATAACACATTTAGAAGCGAAGTTATTCAGAATTATATGTTTAAACATCTGGATATGCATATAAACAATTTCTGTTTAACTAGGAGTTTGTGTTAAAACACTTATTTCAACTTTCTATCATGTCTAGATGCTTATTTATACATAATACAATGTTACGGCGGTAATTTTGTATACCATGATGGTGACCATTTTGAACACTCTAATGGATGCCATCTTTGAAAAGAATATTTCTTCGACTTGAAACATCTGGCGATACGTAAAAACTACTTCCTTGTGCCTGGAAACGTATGCTTAGACACTAACTTCAACTTTCAAACCTGTCTAGACGTTTAGTTATGAACATTTTGTTTGTACGTCGGCGGCCATTTTGAATTTTATATTGGCCGCCATCTTGAGTTAAGCCTTTTCTAGAGCTCAACACTTTCTGATAATTGTTTTAAAAGAATACTTGTATCTGAAAACATATATTTAGACACGTTAATTAGCATTCAAACATGTCCAAACGGGTAAATGTGGAAGAAAGTTGAAAATGTCGGCCATTTTAAACAACATGATGGCGGCCATTTTAACACTCTAATGGCTGCCATCTTTGATTAGAATATTTCTTTGACTTGAAACATCTGGCGATACGTAAAAATGACTTCCATGTACCAGAAAACGTATGCTTAGACACGTATTTCAACTTTCTTACCTGTTTAGAGGTTAAGTTATGGAAATTCTTGTTTGTACAACGGCGGCCATTTTGGATATTATATTGGCCACCATCTTGATTTGGGCCTTTTCTACAGCTCAAAACATTCGGATAATTGTTTTAACAGATTGCTTATATCTGAAAACCTATATTTAGACACTTTAATTAGCCTTCAAACATGACTGAACGGGGAAATGTGGGAGAAAATTGAAAATGTCGGCGATTTTGGGCGCCATTTTGGATTGTGTGATATTTATAATATGTTATTCAACACATATCCATCGACCTTTCTAGAAAAAATTAGCTTGTTCCAATAAATATTTGTGTTATAACCCGGCTAATTTGTCAAGATATTGCGATACAGTGGAATGTACTTTTTTTCCTGGGGTATCTAGCCATGCGTCACACAAGCGGCGTTGCCATGGTAACGTGCAACTTTTCGGGGAAACAAATTCCAGTTTCGGATAGCTGAGATTTATACCTTTAAAATAATACCAAAAATAATTGGCCGTCCGAGGGGTGCAGCCAAATCGATTTTTTTCGGCCTCGGCTCATGGACTAATATCTCGCTTATTCTCCATCAATGTACTTCCAAATTTTGATATATCGTAGCTGATGCCCTGCTCTATTCGCAATCTATTCACACCATTTAGTTTTGTTCACTGGATCCTGATGAATTGTTTGATTGGAAATGAGAGTCCAAATCTGTTACAAATTGAGGGTTAGCTAAAACGTATGCTTTCGACCTATAACTGCTGAAATAATTATGCTACCAATGTGAAACTTCGCATGTAGATAGGGACTTGCAAGCCCAACATTTCATAAGTTAACACCAAATCGCGAAAATGCATATTTCATCGTTATATTTACCGTCAAAGGTCAAATAAATCAAGCATGAATAACCACGTACGCCGTGGACATGAAATTCAGCACACATGTAGGTTATAATGAAAGGAACAATTTTCATAAGATAAGATCGGATTATGAAAATGGTGTTAAGGATATGTAAATTAGGTTCAATTTTCGTATCAACATCCAAGGATATATATTTCGGATTAGCATCATTATGCCTTTATCATGACTTGTCCAACATTGCATACCTGTACAAAGGGATGGAAGGCGGATGATGCGTGGTCCCGTACCCCTCACAGCCCATCACCCCCTTACCAGCCCTGTCAGCAGATCTATCATACATCCCTTTCATTACCACCCCTTGCAGCAATTATGGCTACGCTACTGACCCTCATTTTTAATCGACCTATATGTCTCATTGTAGATGTAATGAATAGTCATCCTAATTCTTCCCATTTGACCCATTCTCCATAAGTTACACAATCGATGCTCTCCACTCTGAATTTTCGCGATTGCAGACCACGATTGTCATCCTCACTTTTTGTTCACCGAGTCGTGCCGTCCAATCACTTTTGTTATTCGTTTCCCCTCGCAACGAAATTCAAAGAAAATCTACAACGGAAAGCGGCGATTTGAACAACGATGCGATACGAGTCGCAACGAAGTGGAACGACTCAGCGCGAATTAACACGACGAGCAACGAATGTGAGGAAATCGTTGTGATATGGCGAAAGTTTGAACCGGTTCAAAACTGTCGTTGTGCTAACACGAGTCACGGCGTTCTTCGCGATGGGCAACGACTTGAGCGTGTCACACATTCCCGATTTGACATCCCGATGGACACACGAACATGGAATTTTGAATTTCGCGCGAAGATGGTCCCGAACATGGTCATCAGCCAATCAACAGCCGAAGCAAGTACGATGCCTACAGAAGGTCACACGATGACATCCGAACCACACACGAAGGCAACACGAATATGTGCATTTATATAACGAAGGAAACAAGAAGCTGCCCGAATGTCTTAGGAAGGCAACACGACTACGTGAGGCCCTCGCAATGCCGTCGTGTAGCCATCGTATTATAGTACGATGACATCGAGATGGGACCACGATGTCGGCGAAGAAAGCCGATCTGCGTAGTTCAAGCGTTTTCCATGTGTCCATATGCATTACTCGACTCCATCTGTCATTTATATGCATATATCCTCATTTAATTTCAATTTTAAGCTAACAATGATGAAACACAATTTAGTCTTTCCTCATCGACTTACTCATATTTATTAATTAAATATAATATCAAACAAAGTGTACATTAGTACAGTATATGTATATATCTTAAAAAATATATATATAAATTAGCAGCACAAAAGTGCGGTCAGAACATTACGGCATATAAAAAGATCCAATAAACTTTGACAAAACAGAATCCCAGTTACTCATTAACTCTTTATCATCTTACTATTAAATTAATTATATGAATAGCATTTTTGACAAAATATTACTTAAATCTATGATGGCTTACAAGGATATTATCATTATTAAATGTATAAAATGGGGAGAAGAATCTTTGCATTATGATTAGTCACTTAATGTGTACAAGTTATTACGGATGCATTTTCCTGATGCATGGCTCACTTTGGTTTGATATTTGCATTTTTGCGCCCATTTTATCAATCAAATGCTGCACAGGCATATTACATGGATCGGTTAGAATTGTCTGCACGCTTTTAACTTTGAAAATGGTCTAAGACCCACTCGCTGCGCTCGTGGGTTTTACTATTCAAAAGTTAAACTAAAGCATGTGCATCATTTGTATAATATGATGACATGATGACATAGAACAAATTGTCATTATAAAGTAGGTCCAAAGTGGCATGTTTTGTTTATTTCATTGTAATTAAAGGATATCAAATCCCACTATTCATTTTCTATTTTGTATTATATTCCAAACACAAGTTTAATTTCTTAAACAAATAGATCCAACAATGAAAATGTGATATCAAAAAAGGAAACAATACCAGTATCTTCAGTTGAAATTGAGTAATTGATTAAGATTTATTTTATATTAAATTCATAACATAAACTAAATTAATCGTGTTCAATAACAAATATGCAAGGTAACTCAATTGAAATTGAGTAATATATTAATAAGTTTTATTGTATATTATATTCTTAAATGAATTAATATCAAATAAATGTAATAATTAAATGTAATATTAAAAAATTCATTAATTGAGTAATTGATTGACAGATGGAATCGAGTATTGCATATTATGTAATTGGGTCTGACACATGGAAAACGCTTGAGCTACTCAGATCGGCTGTCTTCGCCGACACCGTGGTCCCATCTCGATGTCATCGTACTACAATACGATGGCTACACGACGGCATTGCGAGGGCCTCACGCAGTCGTGTTGCCTTCCTAAGACATTCGGGCAGCTTCTTGTTTCCTTCGTATTGTCTTCGTGAGGCGAAAAGTGCCCGATGGCACCGATGATCACACGAAGATGACACGATGTGATCAGATGCCCTCACGATGGCATTACGAAGGGCAAAATGGACACACGAATGAAACACGAAAATGAACCTTCGCAAGGTCTTCGGGCCAATCTTTGGCATGCCAAAGATTTTGGAACCACTCACGAAGTTGCTGCCGGAGCCTGAAAAATCCACCGGCGGTCATACGATCGCTTAAGATGCCCTCACGAATGGCCCGATGCGTTTACGATCAGAGCCGATTTGGAAAATTTCCTTGATCGTGTGTCCATCGGGGGTCAAATCGCCGTAGAAATCGCCACTATGGGACCGCAACTTTTTTTCTGCCACGAGTTTTCTACCGCGGTGGTTAAAGACAAAGGAAGGACGAAGTGACTCGTCGAACAACGACGAAGAACGAATATTCGTCCGGAGTCGCCGTGCAATTCTTCCCAATTCGTAGTTAAATCGTGGCTAAATCGAGGCGATTAGTTCTAGTAAATCGTTGCAAGTCGTTGGGAGTCGCCGTGAAAATCGTCAGTATGGGACTGGGCCTTTATAGAGAGTTATTTTCCAGAATTCCGCCTACACTATTATACAGACTGTCCCAGAAAAAACGAAACCGGGTTTCATGGCAGAAATTTTATGTTATAATGAATAATTTCCTTGATGATATATATATGTCTGAAAAGCTCTGTGTCTCTTCTTTCATTTGATGTACAACTTATGGCACATAATTCACGCATGACTGAATTAGAACGATGGAAAGTGGTGTTACCAAAACTCAATTTGCACGCAGAAATTGCAAGTTTGGGTGAGGTTTTGGGGTGAGTTTTAAGGGTAGTAAACGTACTTATTTTGAAAAAGGACAAACACCACATAAAATTTCATATTTTTATCTTTTAGATGACACCTCATGCTAACAAAATAAATGATTTATGCCAGAGAACGAGTACAATGAAAACATGCCTAATTTCTGCCTAAATGAGTGGAAGTTGAGTAAGAAGTCCTGACTTAGCTGCTGACAATGAACTTTGATGCATGAGTGAATTTACACAAACATGGGGATCCGGGAAAACATGAGAAACAGGCTAGATCAGGAAAGTTACTCATTTGGGCTGGAATCAAGCATGTTTTCGTTGTACTCGTTCTCTGCATAAATCATTTATTTTTTTAATCATGAGGTGTCATATAAAAGATAGAATTACGAATTTGTATGCGGTGTTTGTCCTTTTTCAAAATAAGTACGTTTACTACCCTTAAAACTCACCCAAACTTGCAATTTCTGCGTGCAAATTGAATTTTGGTAACACCACTTTCCATCGTTCTAATTCAGTCATGCGTGAATTATGTGCCATATGTTGTATATCAAATGAAAGAAGATACACAGAGCTTTTTAAACATATATATATCATCAAGGAATTTATTCATTATAACATAACATTTCTGCCATGAAACCCGGTTTCGTTTTTTCTGGGACAGTCTGTATACTATTTTCATTTATTTTGTTTTAACCCTGAAAACGATATACGATAATAGTGGCCATCTTGGACGTCATTAAAAAAAAATCAACATTACGGAAGTGCATCTTTCTTAAATTGTTGGTTTATGTCTCACGATGTTACTTACTTCGAAAAGACGTTGAATAAACATATTTTGTATACATCTTGTTGGGATCAAAGTCATCAAACGGTATAATTATTCAGTTAAAGTCCAATATGTTCGCAATTTTGAACTTCATCCTATTATCATTGTTTTGGAGCAACTACTTTTTGGAATTCTCATACAAAGACAAATCTTTACTACAAATACATCTTCTTTTTATCCAACGAGTCACGATTCCTTATATTATTGACACTAATGTACTACACTGTAACCTTACCTTGAAAGCTGTACAGATGCTGAACAAACTTGTCCAATCCCTGCGGAGCATTCGCTTCAGCGCTGTAAAATATGTATCAAAATAAACAAATTTGCTTTATTGCCCTTCAAAGTCAAATTCTTGCATCTACATGTTTGAATGTCTGCGTACGTTTGAGTGAGTGTGTTGATAAACATAAGACTGTGTGCCATAGGCGCCGGAAGTGGGGGGGGGGGGGGGGGGCGGCCGCCCCCGAAATCCAACAAGTGGGGGATACCCCCTCCCAAACCCTCCCCCTCTGGCTCTGCCCAAGCCCTCGGTCGCTTCGCTCTTCCGGGATTCATTATTGGGTGTAGGCCATGTTGTTAGATAATACATGCGCCATATGGTTTATGTTGGAACTGTCTATCTAGGTATGCACCAAATTGCGCCATTTCTAGTATATAAATCTTCCCCGTGGGAGGGGGATACCCCCTCCCAAACCCTCCCCCTCCCTCCCTCCCCCAGCCCTCAGACGCTTCGCACCCTCTTGACTCATTATTGGCTGTGTGTTGTTGGGTCATACATAATTTATCATACATACATATTTATTAGTGTGTCAATTATTTGTTTTCTACGTGAAAAATATATTCAAACTTTCTGGTCGATCAAATCATATCACGCTTTCCCAAATACAGCCGAATTTCCTATCTAGGTATGCACCAGATTGCACAATTTCAAGTCCAAAAATGCAAAAGCTCCCTACCGTGGGAGGGTGGACACCCCTCTCCCACACCCTACCTCCGCTCAGTCGCTTCGCTCCCACGCAATTTCTCACTCTCACATCTGGCTCAAAGTTGGCAAACCAGAGTGTGGTTGGGCATGAGCCCCTACACACAAACATTGTGAGCCCCCTTGGAGTTTTGCGCCCCCCCCCCCAATCCTGCTTCCGACGCGCTTGCTATGTGCGTACGTTTGTGTGTGTGTGTGTGCGGTCATTATGCATGTGTGTGTTTGAGGGTGTAGGTGAGTCTGTGATAAATACACAAAAGTGAATTATCTCTCTGATTTCCTTTGTAATTGATATGCAACATTTCCACCAAAATGTCTTTTTCTGGGTCGACAATAAATATTACAAGTTAGTATAATATGTATACTGTGGTTGATAATCTATTATATAGCCTAATACAAATAATAATGAAATTCATGTACTAATGTTCATACACTATTATTATGTACAATTGTTAATGTCAAGTTAATTGATCAGAGTGGTTAAAATAGTATAAAATAGGATTGATACGTTTCATTTTAAACCATTGAATCGTAAAATGCTAAAATATAAGGAAAGTTACATGTGCGCCGCGGAAATTTTATCTAAATTTCAAAATGTCACAGCTTGTTCCGCCCGACTTCGCCGGAATTACTATACCTTCTTGGCTAACAGCTCAAATTCGCGTGCGGCATGGTTTGCACGTAAATGGCACATGCTGCGTATGCGGATGAATTGAATCTGTGGCAATAAGCTTTTTTCTTTCTTTCTTAATCCTCAGATTGGGTATTTTGAGCAGTTGATGTCCACCTTACGTATTTATTTTTCATTTCGGTGTGGGGTGTTTCCAAATCCTGCCAATTCTCTTTTTTTTTTTCAAAAACAAAGATTATTTACTTACTCAATGACAATGACTGTGCAGTGGATGACCTTTACACTGTCGTCGATAGGTACATCTTTATCGTAATGTACCACAGTCTTGTAGTTACGTTTTCCTTCTGTGGATCAATGAGAATTACATGGCGATTTTGAATTAAAAAACGCATAATGCATGACAGAAAATTGTACACACAACTCTACTTTAATCAAAAGAGAAAAGCCAGGTTAAAAAAACTAAATAAAAGGATAATGCAGTTTAGGCCATTCTTGAGAATGCGACGGAACTAATGGGCGGAAATGGACTGAACATTGTGTGGGTTTGAACTGTACCTGATGACCAAAGGTAATAATGCGCCTCTGAATATGGCACCTAGATACATGGCGCTCTATAAATGCTAAATATTATTACTTTTGTACATACAACCTTGGACATAATTATTAGAACAAGTACTCTTCCCTCAATTTTTTGATAGCTTACACCATTTTGTGACTTTAATTACATTTTAAAGAAACAAACGTTCATAAAAAATCAAAAGAGGTTCAGTCAATGGGATAAGGAATGACTATGACATATGTTGTGTCTTAAATTTGAAGAACACACACATTTCATGAATAATTATGTATTTTTTTAACATAAACAAACGCATGGGTCTTATACACATGTTTTCAATGCATAATGGAAACATTTTTGTTGTTGTTGTAAGTAGTGCTTAATGTCCATTCTTTGTGGAGCTTGTTTATAAGTATATTAATTCTTGATTAGAGTTGCCAAGTGACAGTCCATTGCTCTATCGTGGTATGCTGCTAAAGCATCAGCATCCAAATAGTATTTGCTTCTCTAACAGAGTTTAATGGGATTTGGCACTTCGCAACACGGAGGAACGTGCATGGTTTACATGCAGAGCCTATGACTTGCTATTAAACAAAACTCGATGTTGCTTGTAAATTGAGGCTTAACTGAACATGCCTAAGAAATTAATTGTAGCACGATGTAGCAACACATCTGAGTGTATATCGTCCATGATATTAACTTAAACAAGTGTTTGCAAATATCGAAACAAATCGAAATAATATCTCTCTGTCAACATGAGTATTGCACTCAACGTGTACGTCTCTGACCTAGCTAAACTGCGATTGTCTACATGTGACGTCACAAAGATGACGTCATTTTTCTTCGCCCGGACTCAAATTTTTTTTACGGGGGTTCCGAGATTTAATTTAAAAATTGATTTGTTTTTATTTTAACTGGGTTTTCCCACGAGGAAAATATGTTTGTATTAGTAATCTTCATGACAAATTTTGAGGCAGTTTCTTGCTTTAAAGGGACTTAGTATGATTGTCTAAATCCTCAAAATCCAATTGGAATTCATGACGTGATTGTCCCATTAGCTTGTCTTCCACCATCGTGGTGATCAATTTTATCATTTTTGTTTCAGTATCGACCACATTCTTATCAGTTTTATTACTGCTGTCAACAATCCTAATCTTCTAATCCTCTGCTAAGACATTAGCGCCCATGGGCTAGAGATAAGAAGTGCCAACCCTGATAAAATGTACTGGATGCAAGCTTGAATGCTCAAAAATCACTACCGCTCCTCAGCCCTCCAGGAGCGGTATTCAGCTAGCTATAGAATTACCTAATGTATAGCGGTTCTCTCGTACCTTGTTATATTCGTATTAACACAAACAGCATGGGAAAGGTTTCGGTTTTTCAAATTTACCTTTCGTTAAAAAGATATGTACGATTGAAGTGTTCAGATGTTCAATTATCTACTGGATCGTTGAAACCGCTTACAAAGTCAGTGCAGTTAGTGAGTTAGTGAACATCACATTTTTGCTCATTACTCGGCCATATAACGTCCTTTTAACTTGAAATGTTCACACGGCACCCAGTGGACACACTGTATATACATTATATCAACTACTCATCACTACTTCACACAATACCCAGTGGACCCAGTGGATCACAACAATACACGTTGAATCAACCATTCACCACTTTTTGCACATGTCAATGAAGAAACTAGATCGCTTTAAATACGACGAATAAGTTCCACCCCAACTTCTAGGCCATAATTATGTAATGTGAGGTTCAACAACTGTAAAGTACAACAATTTAAAAATTCTTTAAGGCACACAATTTCGTATTCTATATAATACAGTCCTACATGTATGTTTTTTCTCAAGGGGATTATGCCAAAAGGGTGGGTAGCGACACATCTACAAAGTAAATGGTTCACTCAGGTGAACCATGTACACGCAATATATGCTAATGAACGGGAGATAACAATAACGACCATTCGTACACTGTTGCGTTCACCAGTTGAACGCTGTGTTTTAGGACGCATCGGTAAGGAAAACGGACGGGAAATAATCATTTTATTTGTACATTTTCCGGTCTTCAAAACAACAAAGTCGGTAATTATTATCAAAGTATATGAATTGTGAATCACATAAACGAAAGATTTTTTGCATTTGCTGGTAAATTGAGGGAGAAATCAGCCGACAAAAAATGTTTGTTTCTGTTGGATAGTGCAGCGGGTAGAAGAGGATGATCTCCGCACAACGCTGTTGTATTATAATAAAGCTCAGTTGCGAGTCATGTGTGTATAATTGTGTCCCTGAAAGTATAAAAAACTTATGAAGAGCATATTTGGTCAAAATACACATTTACTAACGAGCCTACAATTCTAAGACTTGGAATAGTTTACCTTCGAAATTAATCAATTTGAGTCTGATCCTTAGGCGTACCCAGGGGAGGGGTTTGGGGGTTCAACCCCACCCCTCCTTTGACCCCAAAATGGTTTTTTTTTTGGGTTGAACCCCCTCTTTATAACTTATAGCTGGTTTCATGTGTCATGTGTCAAACGACATACCCCCCCCCCCCCGCTCGAAACAAATCCTGTGTACGCCACTGGTCAGATCATTATCATTCAGGTTTGTGTCATTTCAAGTTTCGATTACACACAAATTAATTGAATCCGAAGGTTAATTTTTATTTAGGTCACAAAATATGACGTCATACAAATCTACTTGTTGAATTTCCAAATTTGAACTTCATTAATTTTACCGAAAGAGCATACAAAATAATTTCCAAACAAAAATATGTTAATTGGGAAATCAGTGGTTCCAATGCACCCTTTCGGCAAAACCGGCGGGGGGGGGGGGGGGCTTTGAACGAATGGTCGCGTTTCAGTCAACACGACGCGACGCGACGCCCCCAATGCACCCTTTGGGCAAAACCGGGGCGGGGGGGGGGGGGGGGGCTTTCGACGAATGGTCTCGTTCCAGTCAACACGACGCGACGTGACGCTACCCACCCTTTCAGCAGAAGCCTTCTCAAGGAGACACAAACAGAATCAACATGTTCTTCCATGTTGCATTTTTATCAATATTGACTCACCTTTTCAATTATTTCATTGTTCATTACAATTTTACCAAGAACATCAATTTTCCTGCACCTACTTTTAGATATGATAATTACTTAGTTTTCGTAGTAGTAATAGTAAGTTTATTTTCTTTACACCAGGTCATTATTAAATCAATATCATTTTCCATCTCAATCTAATTTATAGCATCTCCTACACCATGAAAGATATTAAATAAGCTAGAATCGTCAGCAAATAGACTGAAATTAAAATAATCAGTCGAGTTAGGAAGATCATTTTTTATAAACAAGAAATAACGTAGAACCTAAGATAGGTGAGCGGCGAGAGGCCAAAAAGTGGCTTATTTCTTGTACTTTAATGCACCCGACTGGAATAAAGCAACAACATAGCTCATTTTAAAGGAAATTTTCTGAAGATTTTGAAAATGACCATGAAAATTGCCGCAACTTGTAGCATCACCATGGAAACAAGCACTGAATAGACCACGCCCATTTTTCAGGAAATACAACTAGATTAACAAATTAGTAGTTATTTACACATTCCATATGACTTTTTACAATAAATACTTGTTTTCTAATGATTGAGAAACCTTCAATGGAAAGACAAAACCCATCCTAACAATGAGGCATAATTTTTAAGTAAATATCAATCGAAATGCGTTGCCTAGCAGCATCATTTTCCTTAGCAACCATTTTGTCCTTGCATAAAAGTGTGCGTTTTCTTTTTCTGAAGCAATTTTTCTTTTAAAAACTAAATAAAAAAATACCTGAATCATTTATTTAATTTTGGTAAACTTGATTTTGACTATTAAGTGATGCAATTCAAGAAAAATAAGCATACCAATCCAAATGTATCAATAGATGTGTGTTATTCTGTGCATAACCAAACCCCAATTTTCATGAAAATGTCATTTTACAGTACAATTCCATACAATTATAGAATCAATCCAGCTGTATAAGACAGTTTTACTTGTGAAGATTTGATTTTTAGTTTAAAAACTTTCTTGAGACAAAGCAGAAACCAATAAATATTGATGATGAAATACATATACAATACAAATTATTATTAATGGAGACTATTTTGTTGCCTAGCAACAACATTTTGCCTAGCAACAACATATTTTGCTCATATTTAGCGGGATTTTTTTACCCTTCCTTGGCAATTTTTTGTTTTATAGGTCTGTATTACTTTGGTTACTCGAAAAACAATGATGGTACACACATGTATATACTTTAGATTATCCATGGATACCATTATGTTGCCTAGCAACAACACAACATTTTACCTAGCAACAACATATTTTGCTCATATTTAGCGGGTTTTTGTTACCCTTCCTTCGCAAATTTCTGTTTTATAGGTATGTATTACTTTGGGTACTCGGATAACAATCATGGTACACACATGTATATACTTTAGATTATCCATGGATACCATTATGTTACCTAGCAACAACATTTTACCTAGCAACAACATATTTTGCTCATATTTAGCGGTTTTTTTTTTACCCTTCCTTCGCAAATTTCTGTTTTATAGGTATGTATTACTTTGGGTACTCGGATAACAATGATGGTACACACATGTATATACTTTAGATTATCCATGGATACCATTATGTTGACTAGCAACATTTTACCTAGCAACCACATATCTGACATATATTCAGAGAGTTGTGTTAACTTTCATTGACACATTATTGGATGTAAAGCCTTCATTAATATGGATTCTTGGTTAACCTTGATGGTGCAACAAATGAAGTTATTCACGGTGACCATTGCATTGCCTAGCAACCACATTTTACCTAGCAACCACACATCTGACTTATATTTGATATTGAACAGTTCATTCAACTGGCTTTCTCTGGACTTTTCTGCTTTGTACATTGTTTGTTTGTCATTGCTCAAGTTGAGCCACTGATGAGAATTTGGGCCGATGAGCCTTGATCCATGACAAAAACACTGCCTTTTATCCATGCAACCTTCAACAACCATGGGGCTGAGTAAAAACAAAATAAAATACATTAAACAGTTCATCCTCTGCAATCTAATTTTGACCATCAACACATTATTCGTCAGTGGAATACAAAAGCCCCAAATGGTTTAGCAAAGTTAAGTTTCTCTTGAATTTGCATGATACATTTTATATTGCTGATCATTCCTGTTTCTATTCTAAAAAGCATATATGTCAAGCTCTTTTTGAGCAGCACAGATTTTCAAAGACAGCACATTATGTCTTTATCCGTTGATCTTTTTATGTTTGATTTAGCTTGTCCAGAGTGGTTGTATAAAACTTTAAGCACTTTAAACGCTGCAATCCTATCGGTCTTCACTTGCACAGGCACAGTCTTCTCCTAAATCATATTAACGACCTCATCAAATTAATTCTAAACACTTTCAACTGCCTATTTATTGACCCTTTCATCATAATATAATTCCATGCCAGACTCTGCCACTTTGCAAATGTTCTGTGTATTGTGATCTGAAACCTAAATGTTTTTTTTTGTTCTTGTCTGTCCTGAAGAAGGTTTACTTCCTCCAAATAGAATCTCAATTACTCATTGAAACTGGGTGGAGAAAGATCCATTATGCCTGGTTAAATAATACAATCTAACAAGTGACATGCAAACCAGCACCACTGTACAATACATAACTATGTCAACTGGTAGGCTTTCCTGTCATATAGAAGTATCATGCCAATTTGATCATTAATTCCCCTACTCTATTTATGTTTTTCTTCTTCCAATTGAACAACAGGATTCATATTCTGAATATTAGAATGTCATGAAACAAATTGCTGTTTATTGGAAATGAGGTATGTGAAAACCACTAAAGTTCCAGTTTTGAGAATGTTGGCAATGTTATTAGATCCATGTAATGGTTCTTTTGTGGGCCAAAATCGTACTCATACCCCAAGTTTTTACATAATTATACAGTATATGAAATCATTAATATATGATCTACGTATAGACGGGCATTCCCGTATATATACGGGATATATATTGCTGTCCACCATATATTGCTGTCCACCATCTCCATTGGCCATCCTTTAAAATTTGTACCAATTATAGGCACTAAATACATGGTCAGGACAAACCATTTAGGAAAAGAGGTCATGATTCAGACCTGCTTTTCACACTGCTTTATTTGCTGCTATGTACAGTTAAGAAAATAAACTTTAACGTAATATGAAGTTAAGAAAAGAAACTTTGACGTAAAATGAATGTAAAAGTTAGCCATAGTAATCAAAAGTAATGTTCAATTGAACAGAAAAGTCCTGAGCAAGGCCAGTGTAAAACCCGTTGAATATAAGTAAAATGGGTGATTGCTAGGTAAAATATTGTTGCTAGGTAACATGATAATACAATAGATAATCTACAGTAGTATTTGTACACATGTTGCAACATGAAGGCTTACCTCTTACCCAACTAGGCCTACTAACACACATCTATATAATATATTTTGGTTGGCATGATTATTTTTCTTGAATATGATCACTTTACAATACAAATCAAGTCA
This sequence comes from Echinarachnius parma, assembly GCA_037951105.1. NCBI lineage: Eukaryota > Metazoa > Echinodermata > Echinoidea > Clypeasteroida > Echinarachniidae > Echinarachnius > Echinarachnius parma. The sequence goes on from JBAMJV010004108.1 coordinate 55,841, forward strand.
ATCACAACAAAATTGATTCAAAGACATTTGAATTTAGTTTTGAAAAGAAAAATCACTTTAGAAAATGAAAAATCAAGCCTTTATAGAAGGATGAAATGGTTACTAGGGATATTTATGTTGCTAGGCGCTATTTACTTATATTTACTTCAAATTTATGCTAGGTAAAATGCGGTTGCTAAGCAATGCAATGGTCACTGTGAATAACTTCATTTGTTACACCATCAAGGTTAACCAAGAATCCATATTAATGAAGGCTTTACATCCAATAATGTGTCAATGAAAGGTAATACAACTCTCTGAATATATGTCAGATATGTGGTTGCTAGGTAAAATGTTGCTAGTCAACATAATGGTATCCACGGATAATCTAAACTATATACATGTGTGTACCATCATTGTTATCCGAGTACCCAAAGTAATACAGACCTATAACACAGAAATTTGCCAAGGAAGGGTAAACAAACCCCGCTAAATATGAGCAAAATATGTTGTTGCTAGGTAAAATGTTGTTGCTAGGCAACATAATGGTATCCATGGATAATCTAAAGTATATACATGTGTGTACCATCATTGTTATCCGAGTACCCAAAGTAATACAGACCTATAACACAGAAATTTGCCAAGGAAGGGTAAACAAACCCCGCTAAATATGAGCAAAATATGTTGTTGCTAGGTAAAATGTTGTTGCTAGGCAACATAATGGTATCCATGGATAATCTAAAGTATATACATGTGTGTACCATCATTGTTATCCGAGTACCCAAAGTATTACAGACCTATAAAACAGAAATTTGCCAAGGAAGGGTAAAACAAACCGCTAAATATGAGCAAAATATGTTGTTGCTACGTAAAATGTTGTTGCTAGGCAACATAATGGTATCCATGGATAATCTAAAGTATATACATGTGTGTAATCTGAGTACCCAAAGTAATACAGACCTGTAAAACAGAAATTTGCCAAGGAAGGGTAAAAAAAAATGCGCAAAATATGAGTAAAATATGTTGTTGCTAGGTAAAATGTTGTTGCTAGGCAACAGGTATCCATGGATAATCTTAAGTATAAACATGTTTGTACCATCAATTTTATCCAAGTACCCAAAGTATTACAGACCTATAAAACAGAAATTTGCCAAGGAAGGGTAAACAAATCCCGCTGAATATGAGCAAAATATGTTGTTGCTAGGCAAAATGTTGTTGCTAGGCAACAAAATAGTCTCCATTGATAATAATTTGTATTGTATATGTATTTCATTATCAATATTTATTGGTTTCTGCTTTGTCTCATTAAAGTTTTTAAACTAAACATTAAATCTTTACAAGTTAAACTGTCTTGTACAGCTGGATTGATTCTATAATTGTATGGAATTGTACTGTAAAATGACATTTTCATGACAATTTGGGTTTGGTTAGGCAAAGAATAACACACATCTATTGATATATTTGGATTGGCATGCTTATTTTTCTTGAATTACATCACCTAATAGTCAAAATCAAGTCTACCAAAATTATATGAATGATTCAGGTATTTTTTTATTTAGTTTTTAAAAGAAAAATTGCTTCAGAAAAAGAAAACGCACACTTTTAGGCAAGGATAAAATGATGTTGCTAGGCAACGCATTTCGATTGATATTACTTAAAAATTATGCCCCATTGTTAGGATGGGTTTTGTCTTTCCACTGAAGGTCTCTCAATCATTAGAAAACAAGTATTTATTGTAAAAAGTTATATGGAATGTGTAAATAACTACTAATTTTTGTATCTAGTTGTATTTCTTTAAAAGTGGGCGTGGTCTATTCAGTGCTTGTTTCCATGGTGATGCTACAAGTTGCGGCAATTTTAATGGTCATTTTCAAAATCTTCAGAAAATTTCCTTTAAAATGAGCTATGTTTTTGCTTTATTCCAGTCGGGTGCATTAAAGTCCAAAAATTTGGCCTCTCGCCGCTCACCTAAGACAGACCCCTGGGGAACTCCACAAGTTACTGGTAGTTTGCCTGAATTGATATTATCATAATCAACAAATTGAATTATATTCTAAAATAATAAACGCTTTAGCAAAGTCTAAGAAGATTCCAACCTTTGTATTACCCTGATCAAAATCATGACGAATTTGCTTTAATAGATTTATTAATGATAATTTAGTACAGTAACCAGGACGAAATCCATTTTGGTGTTCATACAAAATAGTATTATCATTAAACAACTGAATCAATCGATTATTTGACACTTTTCAAATACTTTCAAACAGGTAACATAGAAAAAGGTCTAACATTACCAGGTGGGTCAGTACTTACTTGTTATGCAATTTTCAGTTTATTTGGAAATATGCCAGTTGAAATTGATAAGTTTATTATATAAGCCAATAGGTGGGAAACATACTTAACAGCATCCATCAAAATAGCAATGGGAATATCATCAAAACCACAAGCTTTGTTTATTTTCAAAGAAGAAATTATATTTCGAATTTCACGTAACTATTTGTATTCTGAAAGCAAACTTAAGACCTTATTAAGTCCATATCATGCATATTAATGAGTGTACAATAAACGTGCTCATCATAACGCGCAACCAATGACAAACTTTGTTTTATAACCAAATCCTGCATAAATGCATATCAATTAATCACACATCATGAGAGCTAGAGACCCATGCATGCACGTGCGTGATCGATTGCAATCTCAAAATAATTGTGAATTCTTTGTACAAGGAAGTCGCAGTATTTTGATGAGTTAACAAAATAACGAAGACCTAAACTGATAGCTTTATGAACTTTGTTTATAATGAAAATTAATTGTATTCGTCTTTCTAAATTTCATTTTCATTTCATTTCATTTCAAACCAATTTTGTCGGGGTCAGTCGATCGACCCAGGATTCATACGTCCCTGTCAGTATCAGTATACTTGGGAGGCATACAATTGGATTTATTATATATTTATTTGTTTATTTATTGATTCATATAGTACCTCATCCAATGCGATCGTTTCTAAATAATCACGTAAAGCCTGAACAGAGTATTGCTTATAACTTCGATATTTTATCCTAGTTTTTATTAATTAACGTTTGTTTATTAAAATAATAATGGAATATTGCACAACAAGGTAAATGATATGAAATATCAACAAATAGAGTTCCTGAAGTCAATTCACATAAACTAACGTTTGTATACATATGTTCCATTAGAGTTTGACTGTCAGAAGTAATACGTGTCGGAGAAGAAATTAGCTGTTGAAGACCATAACATTCCATCATCGTCTGAAGTTCATGACCTTTCATTAACTATTATTCAGATTCACATTAAAATCCCCAACTCTGATACACTGAAACTTGTCTAATTTTATGTCATGAAGAACACTATTCATATTCATCAAAACCACTGTCTGGTTTCCTATAGACTACTCCAAATAAAATTATATTATTGTTTGTTCTTATCTTCAACCAAAGCGACTCGTACTGTTCAAACGCGTATAAAATAAAGACGAATTTATCTAAGTTCCAGCACCTCCTTCTATCACATTCTCTCTGCAGTTATATGCAAGCTTATAACCATCAATATAACACAATTTGGGTTTAGAATATTTCACGTTTCAGTTAAAGCAAATAGCTTACATTTTGAACATACACTGAAATGAACGAAAATGTTAAAATCATCAACATTTGCATTTACAAAACGAATATTATACATGTATGTCCACCTCCAAGTGCCGAAGCAAACATATGTTCATTTAATTCATCAACATTCTAATTTTGATAAGTAATATGAACTTATTCATTGTTCGTCATTATATTCACTCTATTCATTAACAATGTTATTTACAAAGCTGGCCAGTCGTGATCTACTTGATATTCAGCAGATCATCTTCACTGGCGATGACAAGTGGTGGGCTGGTTTCGGTTTTCCTCAGAATAATCTGGTTATTCCAAGTCCACGAGTAGCGGTAGCCCCCAGCCCCGCCCATCTTTCTGATCGTAAAACCCATGCCTTTAATGTATATGTAAGAGATGGACAAAATCGATACAATTTGTATAAAATGTCATAAACTTATCTTTTTTTTAAAAATGTAATAAAATGGACAAAATAGAGTGAAATTTTGTATTTTTTCTTCTAAAAAAATGCTTGGTGTAATAATGATTTCCAAGGCGGTACATCACCTTAATTATAAGACAGATATTGCCGATGATATTCTTACCAAGATGCTTGATGACCTCTCTGTTCAGGGTTTCACTGCCATATTCGTCTAGTCCTATACCTCGAGTATCAAGAAAATGTAGGCTCGAATCTGGGATGTCATGCAAGGAGTTGTACAATGTATAACCTCCAGGAAAGGTTGGTGGGGCAACTTGCGCGGCAGTGCTTTCTCTGTCTGTTACAGTGGCAATGATAGTATCAATTAGGGACGATTTTCCAACCCCTGGACAGCCGTACAGAGCAACACAAAGATGACCATCAACACTGCTCTCCATCGGAAGTCGAAGGAACGGTACGCACTTCCTTAGCATGCCTACTAGTCTTAGATTAGACTGTGTAACATTTTCGAATTGTTGTTGGGATGGTCCACCTCCCATTTTGGCCTGACAATATTTGCTATACCCTTCCTCTTTCGAATGAACGGCGATCTCAACGATTGAACAGTGCGCTAGCATCGAACAGTTATATGTGATTGTCGACCAACTCGAAACTGCGATCATCCAATTGAATTTTAGTATATCGTCGCAACGTGGATGCTTGCCATTGGAGAGTATTCCTTCGCGCACAACTATACAGCGTAATATTTCCAACCACAGCGGTTATACATGTAATAACCCGTGTTTATTTCGTTCCACGATGGCGATGGCTCCAAACGATATAGATTCTGGATCAAATGTTGATAAACTTGGCCTTCTAAGTCGTTTCCCAGACAACGAAATCGACGATGTACTTTCGTTTCTACAAAGAGTACTGCATACAAATCTCTGTTACAAACAATTATTTCCTGATGATCTTAAGGACGAAACATACAGCTACAAGGAATTCCGAGCCGTGATCCTTCTTCATTCCATCCATTGGGGTAGGCTGTCATTGACGGACGTTAACGATTCACAGTATGACACTCTTCTTAAGAACTTGGAAAACGGTAAGTACCAAACTATCTCGAAAGCGGCTGGTATGGAAATAACAATGATAAAATATAATTCCAAGTTCAATATATATTCAATTGTTCTATTTGTCTTCTCATTGCCATTTACCTGTTTCTGCTTCGTAAAAATTCCCTAGCATCAATAATAATTTACGCCAATGTTCCCTTACGTCAATAATATTTTCTAAAATCGATGTTATTATGCTTTTCCTGGCAGCGACTCCGCACATATTGCGAGTCTGTGTGGTAGGTAGATAACTGAAATTTGATCATTTGTGATACAAGCACCAAGGTTCTAACCACGACGACCTTGATACATGTATTTTAACCTTTAACCTTTGTTTTGTATTAAAGGGATAGTGCATCACCTAGAGTATAGTGAAATAAACCATATCTTATTTTGTCCATCCATTATGTCACATATATATATCTCAACAATGAACTATTGCAAATAAACCCCTCACAAAAATGTCCACAATTCAAGTTTGAGCGTTTATATCTCTCCTATTACTTATTACCGTTCATGAATTTGGTTGTATTCCCCCTTTATGTTATGACATTTGGTATGAATATTTTATCATGAAATGTGCCTGACACCCGAATATGGGGCAAAGTCAAAAGTGAAATGTTACAAAATGCATTGATATTGTAAACAGTGTACCCTCCTTTTGTTGGGAGAATAAAGTGTTCTGAATGATGTTAAAGGGACAGACCCTCTTTTGCAAGCTAAATTTCAAAAGTTACAAGGTTATTGTCTTATATGAAAGCAAATGTCATTTAATAGCATGCCTGAACAAATTAGGGCTTGAAATCTCTCTTTCGTGGAGTTATAGACCTAAAACTAATAAACCGTCGTCCAACATTGAATTGTGAATTATACGTGTATTCACCCGGTGAGAAAGTTCGCACACGGATTCCACGGAGTACTACATCGCTATGCGTGACCCCTACGTGACCCGCGCATAAATAACAAAGGCATAAGCGGATACTAAACAAAATAACCAACCCTCGCTTAAACTGACTACATGTAATTACATATTCTTCGTTTTTAGATCTTTTTCCGTGACATACCTTTACAAAATGTCGGCTTCACAATACCTATACCAGAATAAGTACAATATTATTGTTGTAATATTATGCTAAATCAGTTAAACTCCTTTATTGACCGATATATAGTTTGATGGAGGGACGCATTCGTTTTTCATTCGTAGAATCCAAATTACAGGGCTGTTCGATCTGATTGTGTGTGTGTGTGTTACATTCATCCCCATCCGTCAACTGGAAACTGTTCAGACGTTTTGTAAAAGAGGACCTGTCTCTTTAAGTCGGTCATGCGTGAATGTCATAGTTTGTCAGATTTCTAAGTTTACACAAAGTCCACCACAATTACAGTACAAACGTCACTTTTTATTGTCCAAACAACAGACTAATTCATTATTGTATTCATGACCACTTCAAAATCTTTCCGTCCTCCAGGGTAATGATAATATGCCATTGACATTCATGCTTGATCACCTCAACACCATTCAAATATCACTTATTCTCCCAATAGCATGATGAATCATATTGACAATATCAAAGCATTTTGCAACATTTTACTTTTGACTTTGCCCCATATTGGGTTGTAGTGCACAATCAAAACCAATCTCATACCAATGTAAAGGGGAAAAACTAAGCTTTCCAATGATACCAAATTTATTAACAGTAATAAAGTAATAGGAGAGATATAAACACTCAAACTTGAATTGCGGAACTGTTTGCAAAATCTGTGTACAAATCAAGCATAATGATAACTAGATTTTGAATTCGTCACTTTTGACGAATTAAGGTTATACGTATTGAAATTACGATATGATGATATTGACTTTTCAACGCCTAATAATATTAGGATGATGTCATAACATTTACTTGGCATAAATGAATTACACAAAAAGGGTAACAATATTAATTCATATGCCATTCAATTGTAATCCAAAGGGGAATGGGAAGCTCTTAAATTTACCAAAATTACTATAAAATGACTTTGTACCTGACGTCTTATTTCAACCATATCTCACCTTTCCTTTGGCCGATTTTTGCCCGGTTTTCATTATGTTAAAGCTGAATTTCCGCTACACAATCATTTTTTCGATTTTATTTTACGATTTGAGTACGGGAACAGGTCGTAATTGAAGGTTGAACTTTTGTTTTACTTTATCGTGCATAATGATAACTTTACAAAATCTGTTTGGCCAATGTGAAGTATGTAAAATTATGTGCAACTCATACTCTTTCAGAATATGACAAAATATTTGAATATATCCATGTATCAAAGAAGTTATGACCGATAAGAGAAGGGCATGTTTGACCAGATTTAGCCAATTTTTACACTCTTGCGCGATTTCAACTTTAACCGGTCAATTCGATGACTTTATAACATTTACTCGACATAAATGAGGTATGAATTCGTATCTACAACTCATAATCTATCCGAATATTAAAATAAAATTGGGTGTTTGTGGACTTTTAAAAAAGTTATGGCCGAATGAAAAAAGGATGTTTTTACCATGTTTTGCCATTTTGCGTGCGCGCGTAATTTTGACGCGCGCGTACTCCGTCATTATGACTCAAGAATGGCTCAAATTGATAGGGTGCATTAAGAAATGTGTAAGGATTGCAAAACATGTGAAAAAATACAGTTTTCCTGTTCATTTGCGTTACGCGCGCAAATACGCGCGCGCCGACGCGCGGACATTTTTGAAACGCTTAAAATGGTCTGAAACATATAGTAAATTACTCGGGTTAGGGTTTTGAGCATTTTTAATTGATTTGTTTTAATTGACGGACGCGCACGCGCGCGTCTCCGAGTGTAATTGCATGCGCATGAGCTTAAAAGAGGAACATTGACCTGATAAATATTGATGCAAAATTTGAATTAAAATTGATAACTCATGACTGAGATGTGATGATTATTAAAATTTGAAAAAATGGCGTCCTGATGACGTCACAGTGATGTGACGTCACCGAAAAAGTTTGCAGATCTAAGTTAGATCATGATCTATCATCATGTGACGATTCATGACAATTGATTCATGCGATCTTGAGATATGCGACGGACAAAATCGGAAGAATAATAATAAAAATTCGAACGAAATCAATAGGTTATACGTATGATATACATGTACGTATAACCTAATTATTCAATTAGTCAATAAAACACAATACATCTTCCTAACAACATACAAACACGTTATTGCACTACCTCAAAAACATGAAGGCACAACTTGAATTGCGGAACTTTTTGTGAGGGGTTTATAATTGTGATAGCGCACGACAAATTCAACCAGAAGTCGCGTGCGCTCGAAACGAGAAAAATGAGTTGAAAGTTAAAATTGTAAAAAAAAAAAATCATGATTTTTTTTTTTGCGTATTTGATTAAATGGAGTTTCCTCTACAATTTCATGAAATTTGCTAAGAATTTGGTGCAATAATAAGTGAAATATTAGCGTTTTTCTAAGACATGTCCATTTCAGTTTTCACTAAAAGAGCGCTCGGTTCGTTCGGGGATCGAGGCGCCAAAACTTGACTCCGCCCCTAACAACAGGGTAATGATTTTGATTGGTTGACGCTAATTGGCATGTTTGGGACTGTGTGTGCTGCATGTAAACACTACGTTGTGAATACGTAGCACGCGCAGAGTTTTCAAACGAATTATTCCAATGCAAGGATGCATGGCAGCTTGTATACAACTGTACAGTGCGTGCATGGGTAGTGACTTCTGACCTCTACTAGCTACATGTGAATGGTATCGTCCCGGATCCCGCTGATTGACCATTGACAATTTCTATGGCATCGCACTGACCGTCTATACTGCAGTGCCCCCTGGGCAGTGCCTACCTATTGTTACTTTCACAACCACTTCGAATGCGAGCTGCGCCGACACGCTTGTGTGCACAATCATTATGCGCTGTTACATTTTGTGTGGCTTTAATGGGGCGTTCCCACTGTCGTGCGATTAGTTACGATCACCACGATTGGCCATTCGTATCTGATCGTGAAGTAATCGTGGTGATCGTATCAGATATTATCAGATCGTAAGGTCAGTCGTGGCAATCGTGTTGATCGTAGGAAATTTTTGGAACGGTTCAAAAAATTTCTACGATCAACACGATTAATTATCAATCGTAATAATCGCATCGGATCGTATTGGATCGTATTGGGTCGTAACAAAGCGCATCTAATCGTGCTTCCAAATCGTGGTGATCGGGATCAACCTTGGACACCACGCTCTGTTAAGCTGTGATGCGATCTCCCACGATCTGTTACGATCTATGGCGCTCTGTCGGGTACCATTGTTCACGACCTAACACGAATGACTCACGAGCAGATACGAGTTGATACAGGTAGATACGAGTAAATGCGAGTAAATGCGAGTAGATACGAGTAAATGCGAGTAGATACGATTAGTCACGCTTTCCACGTACGTTCACGATCTGTTATGAGATTTCGCGCCCATATATACCGGACAAGAATGAATGCGAGCACATTGTCACTGTCAACTTGCTTCTGCTTAATTTTGAAGCCTTTGAGAGATGCCACCCAAGGGTACAAGACGCAAGAAGGGAAAGGGCCAGACTATCACACCCCCTGAGCCTGACACAGTCCAGCCAGAGGCAGCACCAGAGGAGGATGAGGAGACCACCCAACCCAGAAAGCAAAGAGAAATAAAAAACAGTACCTGACTTCACTGACTGAAAAGCAAACAGTGGAGATCATCGAGTTCCTCATAAAAAATGAGGTTCTCTACAGCAAACCTCTTGCGGGTTTCAAAGATGTCACCCAGAAGGTGGATCTCTGGGCTGCCACGATAGACACTACTGTGGCGCAACTTAAAAAAAGGTACACAAGCCTGAGGACCATTATAGGCCGGCTGAAGAAACGCGCCAAGAAGAGTGGGTCAAGAGGAGATGTCATTACTGACATGAACAGCACCGAGAAGTGGATGTAGGATAAGTTTTCCTTTTTGATCCCTTACACTGAGACGATGGATGCCAGAAACGTGGCCTCCTTTGTAGCAGCAGCAACAAGTGCCGCATGGCGTCATGAGGTATAGTTCCTGAGTGCGAAGGCGTCATCCCCCAGGATGGAGAAGGGCATGTATTGGTGGTCATCAGGGCTTGCAGTCAGAAGGCAGGGTGGGGGAGTCCTAGGGGCTTCCTCTTCCAGGCTCAGAGCCACCAAATATATGAGAATCCGACATGTGTCATTTTCCACCATCGCTAGGATTGGTATCAGAAAAGGCCTTTGTAATTGTAGTACAGACTGCTAGTGTGGTGTGGCTTCTTGATAGCAATGTGTTTGCCATCCAGGGCTCCAATGGCGTGGGGGATGTTCCATCTCTGCTCTTAGCTACGGCTGTCAAGGCTTCGGGGGCCACATGTAGGCTAAACACATCATCTTTGTACGCTTGCACAGTTGTCTGGCACACTTCTGGAACTATCTCTGAGATACTGGACACTTCACACCTGAGGGCATACGCAAGGGACCGATAGTTGTTTCCAGTGACAAGGTGACTCAATGTCACTGCCAGTCAGTCCAGGTGAGAGGGGTTGCCTGGAACTTCACCGAGAATTCACCGAAGAGCTGTGGTGTTAACCTGGTGTATTTTTGGAACGCTACTGGATCTTCCAGCCACAATTGGGTGTCTATGAGGCTGGAGAACTGGCCAAGCTGTTGTCTCCTCTCCTCTCCTCTAAGAGCCATGGTCGCAATCAGCACCAGCTCTCTTGGACCTCTGTGGTTGGGTTGTGGCGGGTTTGGCTGCTGCTCGTCTTCTTCCTCTCTGGTGATAATGTAAGCATACGATAATGTAAGCATGGCAGAAGTTGAGGATGATGACAACGTGACATTTTCAGTGTTGAGGATGATGACAACGTGACATTTGCAGTGTTGAGGATGATGACAACGTGACATTTGCAGTGTTGTGGATGATGACAACGTGACATTTGCAGTGTTGAGGATGATGACAACGTGACATTTGCAGTATTACTATACTGCAAATGTCACGTTGTCATTCTCAACTTCTGCCATCATCAATAACTGTGGATTGTAGTATTCACTTTGTAGAATTGTTCAAGAAACAATTAAGTCCATGGTCAGTCGGGCTGTATATATATCCGTCGGAGTCCAATCGTAGCTCAAATCGTGATCACTCTCGATCCTCATCGTGAAAGACATCGCGACCACAATCGTATCATATCGCAACAGAGCGCATCGTTTCGTGATGAACGTATCGGAAGGTATCCGAACGTATCTGCACGTACCCGATCGTCCCAAATCGGGGACCCCGATCGTGATGATCGTGTCACATCGAGACCCAATCGTGGACTCAATCGGGACAATCCTATCGGAACGTATATGATCGTATCTGAACGGGAGACCAGATCGTGACAGATCGTGGCACCTAAAATTGACCAATCGTGACCATATCGCATCCAAGCGCACCAGATCGTACCAGAACGTATCAACTCGCATCACCTCGTATCTAAACCTGAAATTTCAGAGAAGTTCCACGATCAGCTACAAATGGCCAATCGTGGCATTCGTAACGGGTCGCACGACAGTGGGAACGCCGCATAAGTATAAACGCCAATCGATCGCAAGTTCTTAGGGGCCATGTACATAGTACGTACGCATTCACGCCGATGCGTACGGTATGCGTATAGGGGTAGGGGGAGGGGTCCCAACGTTTGCGTACGCAAAAAGAAAAACAAGCTAATAATGTTCCACGATATATTATAGGTAAAACTGTCCCTACTAATCACAACCCAAAAAGACAATTCCCCCCAATCAGCGGGATCCGGGACGATACCATTCACATGTACCTAGTAGAGGTCAGAAGTCACTACCCATGCGCGCGCTCGTACTCCCTGCCTACGTCCGGGAGTGCAGTGCTTGGCGAGTATAGGGTACGTACAGGTCTGCTTGCTTACAATTTTTTTTTTAATGAGCCAAGTCGTGAAGATAAGAAGCTTGCACAAGTAAAAAGGCTCGACTGAGCAAAATAACTTAGACACAAAACCAATCCTAGCAAAGTCATGCGCGCGCCTACACACAAAACCGCTCGTTATACGCTTGAATGGACGCGGTTACTAGGTCTTTTGGGGTCTTTTGTTCCGTCCGATGTGAATAGAACGAACCAGTTTGGTTTTTCGTAAAATCTCTCTACATCATCCGGTGTATTCAATGTAACTGATTATACAGACTGTCCCAGAAAAAAAAGGAAACCGGGTTTCATTGCAGAAATTTTATGTTATAATGAATAATTTCCTTGATGATATATATATGTCTCAAAAGCTCTGTGTCTCTTCTTTCATTTGATATATAACTTATGGCACATAGTTCACGCATGACTGAATTAGAACGATGGAAAGTGGTGTTACCAAGATTCTATTTGCACGCAGAAATTGCAAGTTTGGGTGAGGTTTTGGGGTGAGTTTTAAGGGTAGTAAACGTACTTATTTTGAAAAAGGACAAATACCACATATTTCATAATATTCATAAATTCATAATTTTATCTTTTATATGACACCTCATGATTAAAAAATAAATGATTTATGCCAGAGAACGAGTACAATGAAAACATGCTTGATTCCAGCCCAAATGAGTAACTTTCCGGATCTAGCCTGTTTCCCATTTTTTCCCTGATCTCCATGTTTGTGTAAATTCACTCATGCATCAAAGTCCATTGTCAGCTGCTAATTCAGGAAAGCTGAGCGACTTCTTACTCAACTTTCACTCATTTGGGCAGAAATCAGTCATGTTTTCATTGTACTCGTTCTCTGGCATAAATCATTTATTTGTTTAGCATGAGGTGTCATGTAAAAGATAAAAAATATGAACTTTTATGTGGAGTTTGTCTACAACCCTTAAAACTCACCCAAACTTAAAATGTATGCGTGCAAATGGAATATTGGTAACACCCCTTTCCATTGTTCTAATTCAGTCATGATTGAATTATGTGCCATAAGTTGTACATCAAATGAAAGAAGAGACACAGAGCTTTCCAGGCATATATATATAATCAAGGAAATTATTCATCATTACAGAAAATTTCTGACATGAAACCCGGTTTCGTTTTATCTGGGACAGTCTGTATATTACAAAACATTAACAAAGAGTATTATTGTGGTGGTGTTTTTATGGACCTCTCAAAGGCCATACACTGCTCAATAAGTTACAACACAACGGTGTCAAAGGAGTGCCATTAAAATGGTTGACAGATTACCTAAATAATAGAAAGCAGTATGTGGTGCTTGATGGTGTCCAATCATCTCTCCAAGAGACAAATTGGCGTACCCCAAGTTTCTGTGTTGGGACTCCTCCCTTTTTAAGTTTATGTAAAGGCCCAGTCCCATACTGACGATTTTCACGGCGAATCGCAACGATTTGACATTCGTCGAGAAAATCGCTTAGGTCGTGTTGCATCGTGGTACATCGTATCGGCTCTTCCCCCAAAACCGTTGCGCATCGTGAAGAAAATCGTGAAAGCGGAGCCAAAATCGCCGTCTTCAACTGTTCAAAACAATCGCCACGCCACGACCATTTTCGCCAACAATTATTGTATTTACCGTTGCATATTCGTGTCAAGTCGTTCCACATCGTTGCAATTCGTTGCGACTCGTATCGCTTCGTTGTGAAGATCGCCGCTTTCCGTTTTTGAACTGACCATGGGCGTAAAGACTTACGTAATTGCTATTCATCACGAGGGGGGGGGGGGGGGGGGGGGATTAATAGATCATCCCCTGTTGAATGGTATCAATGACAGATCTACGCCCATGGAACTGACTCAAACAAGTCCGATTGTTCATATTGTGCACTGCCCGATTGTTCCATAAAAACATGTGAGGAAATCGTTGCGACATGGCGATAGTTTTGAACCGGTTCAAAACATTCGTTGTGCTAAAACACGATTCATGGCGGTCTTCGCGATGCGCAACGGTTCGAAGAACGAATTACAACGACTCGCAGCGAACTACAACGACTCGCGACGACTCAAGCGATTTTCTCCACGAATGATAATTCGTTGCGAGTCGCCGTAAAAATCGCCACTATGGGACCACAACCTTTTTTCTGCCACGATTTTTCTACCGCAATGGTTAAAGACAAAAGAAGGACGAACTGACTCGTCGAACAACGACGAAGAACGAATATTCGTCTTGAATCGCCGTACAATTATTCCCAATTCGTTGTTAAATCGTGGCTAAATCGAGTCGATTCGTTCTAGTAAATCGTTGCGAGTCGTTGCGAGTCGCCGTGAAAATCGTCAGTATGGGACTGGGCCTTAAGTGATATTGTAAACTCTAGTAAATACAATGCTAGTACGTACTATACAGCGTGTAATAAAGTTATTTTTCGTTTGACCCTTGACTAGATGGAGTGGCTGTCTCTGTAATAGTCTGTGACATCGATAATATAAACACAAACAAAAATGTGCAGATGGACATGTTGGAGGAACAGCAAAAGACAGTTCGGCGAATCGCTAAACTTATCATTCTGTGTGGTGATCTGAAGAAGATGGAAAAGGAAGACCAGGATTTTCTGCGAAAATTCATGAAAAAGTTCAAAACACCAGGTACAAACAAATGTCCTATTAAGAATACAGGCAGTCATGGTGATAATAGCCAGAAGTTAACGTAAAACAGACTATATTGAAATGAACATGTTTGATCATCTCTTCATGATTATTTTGGGGGACATACACACATGGATCAGAGGGCATAAGTTGAAAGTTTGTGGGCGTTTCAAGGCCAAAGACGGGGCTGGGGGGGGGGGGGGGGGGATTACTATCATATTTGGCACATTGAGTTTTTGAATATACAATAATTACGATTTTAAATGAATGCTGAAGGCCTGAAATATTTTGTGTGACAGGTTTATTTTCAACTGTATCATTATTCAATGTTGCACCATCTAGGTTTTAGTATGCAGAGTACATCTGAAGGTGACCTTCATATCCAATAACTATAACAATGTTCTAACAGCAAACATTAACATTAGTGGGATTATTTTCTTCGGTTTAGCGCAATTTGTCTTAAAAAAAAAAAAAAGCAATGTATGTGAAAGTGCCCCCTCCCCCACATCATTGGGATTTATAAGGCTTCCGGCGCAAGGCTGCATCCTATGCTATATTAGAAATTGCACCGTAATGTAATACGATCCATTAACTTATATTACCAGAAATGTCCCAATTTTGTATTTTCTTTGATATCCCATTCAATGATATAGCTATAATTCTAATTAGCTCACATTGATCTGTGTTTTAAAGCGTTGTATCAAACCATTTCTTTCACTCTTTGCAGCTCTCGGGAGTGGCCTTCTCGTCCGCCTGTTGGCCTATGTTGTAATGCTATGGAATAGATTCATTCATGGAGAAGGTATGATGAACAATTAACACTTGAATATATAAACAGTATACTTGAGTACGGGGTGACCATGTGACAACGGCGGAATGTGGTCGTACCGAATAGACATATTAAGCTATGCACTGTTTAATTTGTTAGGCAGCGGAATATGCGATGTGTGCATGCTTCTGCTGGCTCGGTATCTACATTATATCGGCATGGAATACTGATTTTGTACACAATGTCCGCTACTTTGAAACTCATGTAGAAGTCCTTGGCGCGTGCACGTTTACCTTGATTCAAAACCAAGAGAAGGCTGAAACAAATGTACTCAAGTATAATATCTTTAAACTAGTAATTACTTTGGTGTGCTGTTCCAACGTATAAAACTCTCTTCATGCTCTTTGTAGTACGGGTGCAACTTTGCCACTCATATGGTGCGCAGATGTGGCACTCCAACTGTAACCTATACAGGGTGGCCCAGACAAAACGGAAAGGGGCACTTTCCAAAATAAAGTAACAAAATGAACATGTCCATCGGATAGGGTGTCTTTTACAATGAAAAACGATACCAGGAATAGTAATTTTGGTTGGGTAATTTTTGTTTTAGGGCGCTCTGAGTGACACCATGTCAGGTTCCCATTTTTGTCAATTTTTACCAAGTCATTGCCCTATAATTCGCACTTATTGCCCGTTATAACATCGGACAAATGTGCCCATTCTTTCGTTTCACAGCTGAATGCAAACTAACAATGGTGCGCGTACTGCACCGCTATAACGGGCCGTAAGTGCGAATTATAGGGCACTGACTTGGTAAAAATTGACAAAAATGGGAACCTGACATGGTGTCACTCACATCGCCTTAAAACCAAAACTGCTCAACCAAATTGACTGTTCTTGGTATCAATTTCCATTGGAAAAGACACCATATCCGATGGACATAATACTTTTGTTACTTTATTTTGGGAAGTGCCCCGTTCCGTTTGTGTTGGGCCACCCTGTATAGGAGACAACAGTGTTGCAATCCCACGGAGTGCACCATATGCAACCCAACTCTTAAATTCTGCATACTATAGCAGGGTGGCATAATTAAGACGGAAAGACGAGCTATCGATACTATAATATGGGTAAGGCGTCTGGGTTCTAGATGGGGAATCTGTTAATACTGAAAGGAAAAATGTGTATACACATATTATACACTATGTTTAAGTAGTATTTGTTTTAAGTCGGATGTGTTAGGTTTCAAACTAGACCCATTTCAACAAAATATCTGCAACTTTTTTTTCCACCGCGCTGCTCGTTTGTATAACACCAAATTATTAGAAGTATGTTTTTGTATCATTTCAGGAACCACAGCGGACGAGCAATCTAAGGAAACGACGCCGCTAAATGAACCGCGTCACAATAGGTGTGCCATTATGTAATTAGGTTTAAATAAAAACTCGAGCATCTTATTAAAATATATTTTAGTTATTAAAACAACTTGCCTAATAATATAATATCAATTTAGGTTTTCCCGGTCAATTTCGTTATTTAACATGCAATTTCCTATCGGCAGCATTCAATTTCATCTAATCTGCGCTTAGATTGACATATCGCCATTCAAATTCGTATGAGTCATTCATAATAGGTAACAGAGCAACCCATTTCACACTTGCGTCATCCCAATTGAAGAGATTGGCGCTTTTTTTCGTTAATGGTCATTCAAACTCATCTCCAGCAGTGTCCGGTCTCATTTCGATCATTCAAATTTCCGCAAGGGAAAACAAGTTCATTATAACTGCATTAAAATTAAACATGTACAGTAAAATGTTCGGATATGTAACAGCATGGTATATGGTAGAGTTATTTCACGCATGGGCAGTACATTAAAAACACATGATGGAAATAAAGATACAACTTATGAAATAATATGAGGATACAATATAGATCACATGCTTACGAATGAATGATTGAAATAAAGACATGATAAACTATATGTTGTAAAGATGAGCGAAAAAGAAAGCAAATTTGAAATAAAAAAACAGATATTGATATTTGAAAATAAATCTAGACAAATGAACGGTGGCTGATGAATATATATACAAAATAGAAGATTAAATGTTAAAATATATCTGAAAAAAGAAAAGAAATAACACGACCAACCGGTCGACACAAGTATATTAGAAAAAAGAACGGTGATGATTATAAAAGAGAAATCGGAGTCAATGCATGCGCGCGCGCGTGTGTGTGTGTGTGTGTGTATATTATTTGTGTGTATGTATATAATTGTATCCTTAAATGTATACATATGTTTGTTTGTGAGTACGTATGGATGGTGTTAGTGTTACTTAAATTCAATGGACATGTCTGGAATCGACCACCCATAAACAAAACTTAAAGGGGGAGTACAGTTTTTGGAAGGCTGAACTTAAGTAACCAAAACCTGCACAGTAACATTACAAACTATATAACCCAACCATGCTCGAAAGGTATACAAAAATACAAACGACTAAGTAAAAAGCCTGTTATCATTCAAAAAGCGCCATTAACACACAAGAGGACACTCTCTAATAAGGCATTGGTTTCAAGTACCATTTTTCATACAAAATTATGCATGTGATGTTTTGTTGAAATAATGATTAAATAGAGAGATCATCAACAACTATTTAAAAACCGCTTTTGATAATTTTTGAAAAAGTGTAAGCATTTAAAAAAAAATTCCCGAAAAATCATCGTATTTATTTGGGGCCCAAATAAATACGATCGGATATATTTAATGATATTTCAGCCATTTCTGTACCGATTTTGACCAAATAAAGTTTATTCTGCCATTAAAATTGCATGTTCTTTCAAATTAGACACTCAGTTTTTCATCACCTCACGAAAAAATTGTGTTGTGCAGCGCCCTCTCTACCAAAACTGAACTACCCCTTTAATGTACATGGTACCCATTTAATGTACGATTGCCCAGCTTTTCGTATGCAATTGAATGCACATATTAAATTATATTTATGTTATGTATTGCCAACACGTATGGCACGCGCTAAGCATTAAATTAGGTCAAAACAAACAGTGCCATTGACATAAACACGAATTATAATCGTGAAGTTTAAATGACATGCATACGTGTTGTCTGGTGTTTACATTATTTTTTCAAATAACACCCATTAAAAGGGGGGTTCAAACATACCCTAAGACAACGACGTTCTATGATAACTTACATTTATACACTTGTCTAAGCAGTCACCAATTCATTTATACTTATTTTACAAAGCATATAATTTATAATGATGAATTATAAAAACATTCGGTCTGTAAAAAATTGTACTGCAATTCAATTTCTTGCAATATGTAAATATATACATGTATGTATAAATTAAATTACAAGAATTGGTATTAATTTAATTAGTAGTAATTGTAACTATTATATTTCAATGCATAAAACAAATTTAAAAAGGTGCATCTAATTAATCAAAATAACGACGTATAAATATTATGTTAGCAATACGACATGTAAATTATCATTAATACATGTTACACACTTTCTACCCGTGGTATTCAACTATAAATACTATACTAACAATTATGTTTAGGTTTTAAAGTAATCACAATACATTCATATAAGTACATTGGCAATTAAATTATCTAACGGACAATGTATAACTAAAAGAGTTCCACCACCCGGCGTCGATTTCTTCTCATGGTTGGGGGGATGATCATGGGGTTTGACCCAATGACGATGCGGAGTATCGTCCACGAGCCGCGAAGCGGCGAGGCGATTTTTTTTGGCTATTTTGCTAAGGGGGGGGGGAGTTGACCCAACGACGATGCGGAGCATCGTCCACGAGCCGCGTAGCGGCGAGGCGATTTTTTTGTGGCTATTTTGCTTATGGGGGGGTTTGACCCAATGACGATGCGGAGCATCGTCCACGAGCCGCGTAGCGGCGAGGCGATTTTTTTTGTGGCTATTTTGCTAAGGGGGGGGGGGGGTTTGACCCAATGACGATGCGGAGCATCGTCCACGAGCCGCGTAGCGGCAAGGCGATTTTTTTTGGCTATTTTGCTAAGGGGGGGGTGGGGGTTTGACCCAATGACGATACGGATACTGTGTGGGTCTGGACACAATGATGGCGTTTTTCTATGCACATCACACTTTCACTTGGCAGCCCAAGGGGGGGGGGGGGTTTAAACCCATGATGGCGTTTGTCTATGCACATCACATTTTCACTTGGCAGCCCAAGGGGGGGGGGGGGGGGGTTAACCCCCTAAATCCCCCCCCCCCCCCCCCCGTAGATCCGCGCCTGATCCCACGGTAGGAAGCTTTTGCATTTTGGGGCTTGAAATTGTGCAATCTGGAGCATACCTAAGGCATCAATTTCACGTTTTATAAACTTGTTTCTGAGTTACCGTGTTATAGATAAACACAATTAATGAAATCAAGTTTGCAGAAAACCAAAGGGCGGATCGCACTTCTTTTGCTTATGGAGGAATGAGTAAGGACTTTCTAACATAAGACATACGATAGTAGCCTCTTCCACAATTACATGCGCCAGTATACTTTTTTTTGTTTTACCCTCCCAAATATTGGGGGGGGGGGGGGGGGGGATGATAATACAGGCCATCCCCCCCCCCCACCTCAAATATTGGGGGGGGGGGGGGGGGGGATATATCCCCCCATCCCCCCCCCCCCCCCCCGTGATCGACGCCCCTGTCCTTATACATCAATGTGAACCTTTTTTTAGTAGTCCATTTCACCCGCGAGTTCAGAAAAATATATTTCCAGAAAAAAAAACATTATATAATAAGAAAAAAAAAATTATCATATTAAAGCAATTGAACAAATGTATGCAGACGGAAGACTACCCTTTGTATAGGACAAGTGCATCGCCGTGATTCTATTGTCCCAAACGTGCTCGTGAATAGAATTGTTACTCTCCAAACGTTTGGCGCCTGCGGAACCATGAGGACATGTTGGTTCCGTAAGTGGTTTTAGTTGTATTACTTATGAATTTCACAACCTTTTGCAATGTGTTGGGCATCTATTTATAAACACACAATGGTACCAAAACATATTATGTGTTCTTTGCCTGGTGGACCTCTTTAACTTTATACAATCCAGCAATGATCTGTACTTGATTATGGCTATAAGGTTACAGGCTGTAATTATAATACAATTATACAAATATACTGTTAATTAAAATTATTTAACAGAAGGATGTACAATTCTACATTATACAATCCAACCGCGAACAACGCATGTTGGCAATAGTGCCCATTAATGAAATTGAATTCACATTTACGAATTGTAAGTTTCCGATTTGATATTTGAGTGCCCATATACGAATGTGAATGCTTGGAATGCGAATTTGAATGTCCATAGCGTCTACTTCACGGCAGTCATCAGAGTTGCCCGACTTTGAATGCACATGAACGAAATCGGGCGCGAAAATTGGCCGGGAAACCTACATTAAAAGTGTGTGTAATGTATTACTACTTGCACTGTGTTTTCTCATTAGAGTCGGGTGATGGTTACAAATAGATAAAATACTTAGATAATATTGATAATTATTTCAAACATGCAATACAAGTTCAATACTTGTATCTCACTAGAATTTAAAAGAGTGTTCACCAATGTAAAGGTCAACAATTCATTATCTTAGAAACTATGATATTAGGCATCCAAAATGTATGAATCAAATTCTGGACAAACGTACTTCTGTATAAAATGCGACGTTTCGTCAATGTCGATCGGCTTCTTCTGGCAACCCGCCAAAGGGGAGGGTGGTCTTTATATTAGCATGTTTCATTATTACCGATCTCTCAAAGTATCGTATGTATACCTACGAAAATCCTGTATACCTCATGTGATTTCGTCTTAGCTATTTAATGTTTATAAATATCGTTTAATTTGTTTGGTAAATGCCACTGTAATTCAGCTTTCAGCTGAATTTTATTTGTTGAATGAATACGTTTATTATACAGTGCGAGTAAAAAAAACGAAACCGGACTTTGATAGCTTATAAATTTACAAATCTAGAGGTATAAATGTTGATATTAGTATCATGTTAAAGCTTGGGGAATTGCATTTAAAATGATATATCATACACTCTGATCACTTCACGCTTCACCGATCGCGACCTAATTATCCAAAGGCATGCAACAACTACCCGTGTCCAAGTTTGCAGTGTTCTTGTTTTGTGAATGGTTGCATCTGTTGTTTGATTTTCAAAGATATCTTCATCCTAAACATGTCCTATTCAGGGCCCCTGCCTCCAAACAATTAGGTGAGCGGCGAGAGGCCAAATTTTTGGACTTTAATGCACCCGACTGGAATAAAGCAAAAACATAGCTCATTTTAAAGGAAATTTTCTGAAGATTTTGAAAATGACCATTAAAATTGCCGCAACTTGTAGCATCACCATGGAAACAAGCACTGAATAGACCACGCCCACTTTTCAAGAAATACAACTAGATACAAAAATTAGTAGTTATTTACACATTCCATATGACTTTTTACAATAAATACTTGTTTTCTAATGATTGAGAGACCTTCAGTGGAAAGACAAAACCCATCCTAACAATGGGGCATAATTTTTAAGTAATATCAATCGAAATGCGTTGCCTAGCAACATCATTTTATCCTTGCCTAAAAGTGTGCGTTTTCTTTTTCTGAAGCAATTTTTCTTTTAAAAACTAAATAAAAAAATACCTGAATCATTCATATAATTTTGGTAGACTTGATTTTGACTATTAGGTGATGTAATTCAAGAAAAATAAGCATGCCAATCCAAATATATCAATAGATGTGTGTTATTCTTTGCCTAACCAAACCCAAATTGTCATGAAAATGTCATTTTACAGTACAATTCCATACAATTATAGAATCAATCCAGCTGTATAAGACAGTTTAACTTGTAAAGATTTAATGTTTAGTTTAAAAACTTTAATGAGACAAAGCAGAAACCAATAAATATTGATAATGAAATACATATACAATACAAATTATTATCAATGGAGACTATTTTGTTGCCTAGCAACAACATTTTGCCTAGCAACAACATATTTTGCTCATATTCAGCGGGATTTGTTTACCCTTCCTTGGCAAATTTCTGTTTTATAGGTCTGTAATACTTTGGGTACTTGGATAAAATTGATGGTACAAACATGTTTATACTTAAGATTATCCATGGATACCTGTTGCCTAGCAACAACATTTTACCTAGCAACAACATATTTTACTCATATTTTGCGCATTTTTTTTACCCTTCCTTGGCAAATTTCTGTTTTACAGGTCTGTATTACTTTGGGTACTCAGATTACACACATGTATATACTTTAGATTATCCATGGATACCATTATGTTGCCTAGCAACAACATTTTACGTAGCAACAACATATTTTGCTCATATTTAGCGGTTTGTTTTACCCTTCCTTGGCAAATTTCTGTTTTATAGGTCTGTAATACTTTGGGTACTCGGATAACAATGATGGTACACACATGTATATACTTTAGATTATCCATGGATACCATTATGTTGCCTAGCAACAACATTTTACCTAGCAACAACATATTTTGCTCATATTTAGCGGGGTTTGTTTACCCTTCCTTGGCAAATTTCTGTGTTATAGGTCTGTATTACTTTGGGTACTCGGATAACAATGATGGTACACACATGTATATAGTTTAGATTATATATATATAGTTCAGTTTATTGATACATACAAAAACACATGCATGTAAAATACAAAACAAAGCAGTTGGAGAACTGAAATAAGTTTTGTTTACAAATTATTAAGGCAATTTACAACAACAAAATACATCTTGAATACATTAAAAACATATAGGTAAATTATATAAAGAATCAATCATAATATTTAAATAATTCAAATGATAGGAGAGTGATTAATATTTCGTCATCAATATAATTATAATATATTGCATTTCTTAGATATGGCAAAATGAATACAATGTACTACAGAGTGGGAAGTTAAAGAAGAGAGAAGGTAGATGGACAGGTAATGATGATAGGAGAGTAGGAGTCATATTGAAGGGAGGAATTACATCAGCTCTCTGTAGTTTAACTCATTGAACAGAATCGTCATGTTTAATTGAAAGACGTTTGAAATATGAAGAACATAGTTAACAAGATGTCATCACAAGCGAGGTAGTACAACCTTACATAAAGCATGTTTTTGTTTGCAAAATATTACTATTACAATGGCAAGAAGGGCTAACATACGATTGACAGAATAATATTCAAAAGCAAAATATGATCATGGATCTAATTAAATAACTATATTATTACAATGCCTTACATTATACTACCTAGTTAATAATAATAACAACATAGTGCGTAAAATGTCAATAGTGCAAACATGGAAATACAATAAACAACATCCAGAACTGTAGCTAACGGTCATATCAACTGTGCTTGAAACGGAAATAATGCAATCAATGACATGAAAATGCGAAGGCGATGTATTAAAATATCAATAAATAATATAACAGATAAAAACATGTATCTGCAAATTCATGAGTGATTATTTTTAACTATATGTTTGTGGTATGAAATAAATCAACTGAGTCTATAATTATGATAAGCAATTATAAAAGTGTAATGCAATATAACAGATTGGGAACCTATGTGAGGATTGAGTATTGATAGTAAGTTAACATATATCACTTATTTTAGTCGTCTTTAAAAGTACTTACATGTATATGTAATGAAATATCAAATATAATGGAAATCGAAAGATTATTGTCTAGTTAAGTGGAATTTGTTTGAGTCTTAGCCGATTATAATTTTGAATTAAGCATATTGACAAGAGTAGGAACGCTAGAAATCTTGTGTCTCTGAGTCTTGCACCGAGGTGCATCTAGTTTCTGACCGTTGCGCAGGTTGCGTTCCGATCTAGTGACCTCCTGTCTTGTCTGCGGAAGCATGTCTCTGTGGCGAGTTGATTTTAGTACACTCTCCCCGAAACGCAACAACAACTCATCTCTTCGGTCAGTGAGTGTTGAGAGATTGAATTCTTCCAAGAGTTGATCATACGATGCATCGGTAGGATATGTTATCATCCGCATGGCTCTCTTTTGTACCCTCTCTATTCTATTCTTTTGAGACACTGTCAAGCTTGAGCTCCATACTGGAGAACCAAATTCAAGATTTGGGCGGATGTACATTTTGTAAATGGTAACAAGGTCATCTGGAGATACACCACTTTTCTTGAGAATGCATAAGATATATAAGCGGCGTGTAGCTCGAGTGATCATGTGATCTACTTGGGAATCCCACTTTAGATCTGCTTGGATTGTCACCCCTAGTAAGGTAAGATGATCAACACTATCCAATGGCGTATCGTTGATGTGTACTGGAACAATGGGTGGTTCGTTTTTCAAGAAACTAATACGCATGATCTTACACTTTTCCGGTTTTGGTTTCATGTCGTTTTCTTGGGACCATTCACAAAGACCATCAAGATGGGTTTGCATTGTACTTTGTTGAGATTTATGCGTCGCGACAAGAATGCTCAGATCGTCGACGTATTTCCAGCGATCAGATGTTGTGCTTGCTGCATCGTTTACCATGACTAGGAAGATTAAGGGGCCCAATTTTGTCCCTTGCGGGACTCCACATGTGAGGTTGAGCGTCCGTGATACCGATCCTTGGTATCTGACAACTTGCGAACGATTTGACAAAAAATCCCCTACGATCGGAAGCACTGCCCGGTTGACGTTGAGTTGGATTAGCTTTTCTATTGCGATGGAGTGGTTGATAAGGTCGAACGCTTTTGTAAAGTCGACAGCACAGACATCAACAAAGTAGCCGCTGCGCTGTAGGTTTTGGTGAACACTATCCAGAAGGCTAACCAGGTAGTGATTAACAGAGCTGCCCTTCATGTTGCCATATTGACCGGGATCAATATGCGGATGCAGATCCCCCATCAGCCAGTCAGCAATGAAGCCTTCAAATAGGCGAGCGAGCACCGAAGTAATGGAGATGGGCCGCAGTTGATTGTAGTCCGATGGGTTGGGAACCTTTGGCACCGGGCAAACGGAAGCACATTTCCACCTCATCGGGAAGCAGCCAGCTTGGAGACATCTGTTGAAGATCTTCGTAAGCGGTTGAGAAAGCTCGAGAGCGAATTCTTTGAGAAGCCTTGTAGGGACATCAGCAGGGTGAGCAGCTTTCGATGTATTGAGTTTCTTCAGCCTTGAGTAGACCTGGTGTATCTGGATGACGGGAACTGGTGAAGGCGCTGGGAGATACGCAGTTAGCGAGTCAGAATCCAAAGGGGGCAATTGTGTACAGACATTTGCAAAGTGCACATTCAATTCATTGGCAATTTCCTCAGCAGATTGTGTATCTGATAATTGTAGTGGCTTCTTACTGCTTCCTGTCAGTTGTCTGATCTGCTGATGCCACTTTCCTGGTTCTGCGATTTTTAGATGATCAACTTTGTTTTTAATGTAGGATTTCTTAGCATTCTTGATCTTTTTCTGAACTTTATTCCGAAGTTTATTGTATAAGCAAGTGTTTTTACGATTGAAAGCATCATCTCGTTGTTTGATCAAGCGGCGTAAACTGTCATTCATCCAGGCCTTGTCTCTCGGTTTACGTCGTACGGTTACCTCAGGAAAACATTGCTTGTATTGATACATGAGAGTGCTGTGAAAAGTATCAAGCATCACATTGGGGTCATCAATTTGGTCTAGTTCATCCCAGCCAAAAGCAGTTATCCACCGGCCAAATTCACGAATGGAGGAGTCGCGATATGGTCTATACGTGAACATCGATGTCTTCTTGGGCTTGATGGAGTTGAGAGGTTTCACATGTACGGCACAGTGGTCACCAGTAGATATCGGGGCACAGATGACAGGATCAGAGAAGTGCTGAGGAATCGACGTAAGGATCTTGTCAAGAATCGAAGTACCTCTTGTCGGTTCCTTTACAATCTGTGCCATGAGAGTCTGGTTCTCAATCTGAACTGTTGGAAGGTCGTTAAAGTCTCCGAGTACAACTATATCTCCACAATCTGTTACTTTAATCGTGTCAACAATATCAACAATGTAGTCGATCACGTCTTGTTGGTATGGGGATCTCGGTGGTGCGTACACAACACATACGTACATGTGCTTGTCCAGTTTTACAGTAGGTGATGATGTCAATTTCACCCACATGACTTCAAGGTGCGATGGTCTCTGGTTTTTAAAAACCTCAGTAGAGTTGATGTTCTTGTTGACGTACAGGCAAACTCCTCCGCCAGTCTGGCCATCACGATCTAGGTGATGAAGCTTGAAGTTTGTCATCTCATAGCATGTTGCAGGTTTATTTGGTGAGAACCAAGTTTCAGTGACAGCGATTAGATGCGTATTGCTGTATTGTGTAGAGACTGTCAATTCAAAATCATCGAACTTGTTACACAGTGATCTAGCGTTTACGAGCAAAAAGGCCGGTAAAGAAGGCAATCGTTCTGATTCCTCATGAAGCACGGCAGATAAAGTCCTTCTTTGATCACTTTCAGGAACATGACAATGGGCAAGTCGTGGGCGTGGTTCCACAACTTTGATGTGGCGCCGTATGTGAGAACCCGCGCGGCATCCACGATCACGCAGGATACCCAGCTGTTTAATGTTTGTAAACACATCGTGAGGTAGTCTCGCGTCTTTCACGGTGGCAGTGTTACGTAACAGTCGGAGTTCACTTTCACTGTATTGTATTGTTCTATTGTCCGTATGCATGTTCGCTAACAGCACCCAACACACGACACTGCACAACAGTATCAGAGTTAATTTGCATATCCAGGTACGTGCATACTGTAGGTTGCGTTCAACTGTATTACAGCTACGTGTCACGAAAGATTGATACATGTTCAAAATTATGAAGTTCTGAAATCATACAATTAGTTCACCAAGACTTGCCATACATAATTGCACCGTGATCACCAGACTTGAAGAAAGCTTATGTCGTAAGATGGGTTAGCAGAGATGTCCAAAAAGAGGTAAAACGCAACAAAAACTGACATCAAAACGGGAGGAACTTTTAAAAACGGCAGCAGCATAACAGCGCCCTCACTAAAAGATTATCCGTGGATACCATTATGTTGACTAGCAACATTTTACCTAGCAACCACATATCTGACATATATTCAGAGAGTTGTATTACCTTTCATTGACACATTATTGGATGTAAAGCCTTCATTAATATGGATTCTTGGTTAACCTTGATGGTGTAACAAATGAAGTTATTCACAGTGACCATTGCATTGCTTAGCAACCGCATTTTACCTAGCATAAATTTGAAGTAAATATAAGTAAATAGCGCCTAGCAACATAAATATCCCTAGTAACCATTTCATCCTTCTATAAAGGCTTGATTTTTCATTTTCTAAAGTGATTTTTCTTTTCAAAACTAAATTCAAATGTCTTTGAATCAATTTTGTTGTGATTGACTTGATTTGTATTGTAAAGTGATCATATTCAAGAAAAATAATCATGCCAACCAAAATATATTATATAGATGTGTGTTAGTAGGCCTAGTTGGGTAAGAGGTAAGCCTTCATGTTGCAACATGTGTGCAAATACTACTGTAGATTATCTATTGTATTATCATGTTACCTAGCAACAATATTTTACCTAGCAATCACCCATTTTACTTATATTCAACGTGTTTTACACTGGCCTTGCTCAGGACTTTTCTGTTCAATTGAACATTACTTTTGATTACTATGGCTAACTTTTACATTCATTTTACGTCAAAGTTTCTTTTCTTAACTTCATATTACGTTAAAGTTTATTTTCTTAACTGTACATAGCAGCAAATAAAGCAGTGTGAAAAGCAGGTCTGAATCATGACCTCTTTTCCTAAATAGTTTGTCCTGACCATGTATTTAGTGCCTATAATTGGTACAAATTTTAAAGGATGGCCAATGGAGATGGTGGACAGCAATATATGGTGGACAGCAATATATATCCCGTATATATACGGGAATGCCCGTCTATACGTAGATCATATATTAATGATTTCATATACTGTATAATTATGTAAAAACTTGGGGTATGAGTACGATTTTGGCCCACAAAAGAACCATTACATGGATCTAATAACATTGCCAACATTCTCAAAACTGGAACTTTAGTGGTTTTCACATACCTCATTTCCAATAAACAGCAATTTGTTTCATGACATTCTAATATTCAGAATATGAATCCTGTTGTTCAATTGGAAGAAGAAAGTTATGTATTGTACAGTGGTGCTGGTTTGCATGTCACTTGTTAGATTGTATTATTTAACCAGGCATAATGGATCTTTCTCCACCCAGTTTCAATGAGTAATTGAGATTCTATTTGGAGGAAGTAAACCTTCTTCAGGACAGACAAGAACAAAAAAAAACATTTAGGTTTCAGATCACAATACACAGAACATTTGCAAAGTGGCAGAGTCTGGCATGGAATTATATTATGATGAAAGGGTCAATAAATAGGCAGTTGAAAGTGTTTAGAATTAATTTGATGAGGTCGTTAATATGATTTAGGAGAAGACTGTGCCTGTGCAAGTGAAGACCGATAGGATTGCAGCGTTTAAAGTGCTTAAAGTTTTATACAACCACTCTGGACAAGCTAAATCAAACATAAAAAGATCAACGGATAAAGACATAATGTGCTGTCTTTGAAAATCTGTGCTGCTCAAAAAGAGCTTGACATATATGCTTTTTAGAATAGAAACAGGAATGATCAGCAATATAAAATGTATCATGCAAATTCAAGAGAAACTTAACTTTGCTAAACCATTTGGGGCTTTTGTATTCCACTGACGAATAATGTGTTGATGGTCAAAATTAGATTGCAGAGGATGAACTGTTTAATGTATTTTATTTTGTTTTTACTCAGCCCCATGGTTGTTGAAGGTTGCATGGATAAAAGGCAGTGTTTTTGTCATGGATCAAGGCTCATCGGCCCAAATTCTCATCAGTGGCTCAACTTGAGCAATGACAAACAAACAATGTACAAAGCAGAAAAGTCCAGAGAAAGCCAGTTGAATGAACTGTTCAATATCAAATATAAGTCAGATGTGTGGTTGCTAGGTAAAATATGGTTGCTAGGCAATGCAATGGTCACCGTGAATAACTTCATTTGTTGCACCATCAAGGTTAACCAAGAATCCATATTAATGAAGGCTTTACATCCAATAATGTGTCAATGAAAGTTAACACAACTCTCTGAATATATGTCAGATATGTGGTTGCTAGGTAAAATGTTGCTAGTCAACATAATGGTATCCATGGATAATCTAAAGTATATACATGTGTGTACCATCATTGTTATCCGAGTACCCAAAGTAATACATACCTATAAAACAGAAATTTGCGAAGGAAGGGTAAAAAAAACCCCGCTAAATATGAGCAAAATATGTTGTTGCTAGGTAAAATGTTGTTGCTAGGTAACATAATGGTATCCATGGATAATCTAAAGTATATACATGTGTGTACCATGATTGTTATCCGAGTACCCAAAGTAATACATACCTATAAAACAGAAATTTGCGAAGGAAGGGTAACAAAAACCCGCTAAATATGAGCAAAATATGTTGTTGCTAGGTAAAATGTTGTGTTGTTGCTAGGCAACATAATGGTATCCATGGATAATCTAAAGTATATACATGTGTGTACCATCATTGTTTTTCGAGTAACCAAAGTACATACCTATAAAACAAAAAATTGCCAAGGAAGGGTAAACAAATCCCGCTAAATATGAGCAAAATATGTTGTTGCTAGGCAAAATGTTGTTGCTAGGCAACAAAATAGTCTCCATTAATAATAATTTGTATTGTATATGTATTTCATCATCAATATTTATTGGTTTCTGCTTTGTCTCAAGAAAGTTTTTAAACTAAAAATCAAATCTTCACAAGTAAAACTGTCTTATACAGCTGGATTGATTCTATAATTGTATGGAATTGTACTGTAAAATGACATTTTCATGAAAATTGGGGTTTGGTTAGGCACAGAATAACACACATCTATTGATACATTTGGATTGGTATGCTTATTTTTCTTGAATTGCATCACTTAATAGTCAAAATCAAGTTTACCAAAATTAAATAAATGATTCAGGTATTTTTTTATTTAGTTTTTAAAAGAAAAATTGCTTCAGAAAAAGAAAACGCACAATTTTATGCAAGGACAAAATGGTTGCTAAGGAAAATGATGCTGCTAGGCAACGCATTTCGATTGATATTTACTTTAAAATTATGCCTCATTGTTAGGATGGGTTTTGTCTTTCCATTGAAGGTTTCTCAATCATTAGAAAACAAGTATTTATTGTAAAAAGTCATATGGAATGTGTAAATAACTACTAATTTGTTAATCTAGTTGTATTTCCTGAAAAATGGGCGTGGTCTATTCAGTGCTTGTTTCCATGGTGATGCTACAAGTTGCGGCAATTTTCATGGTCATTTTCAAAATCTTCAGAAAATTTCCTTTAAAATGAGCTATGTTGTTGCTTTATTCCAGTCGGGTGCATTAAAGTACAAGAAATAAGCCACTTTTTGGCCTCTCGCCGCTCACCTAAATGGGGCTGCTGATGGGAGGACAGTGGGGGATCCCCTTCCACACTGATAAACATGAAAAACATTGGCAACCAGTTGGTATTTGTTTTGATTCACCAAAGGATATTCTTGAAATGTTCTTTTGAAAAAACGGTAAACAAACGCATTCATTTATGATAAACACAACAAAAAAGTCCCCCCTAATATCGTAACTTTTTAACAAAAAGGTTGTTAGCAAAATAACTTGGCAGGATTGTTTCCTAACTTTCACTAACTTCTGTGTGAAAATGAAAGTGGTCCTCCGATTCATGCACGAGGGAGCACACAATATAGACAAAATTGTCACTTTTCAAAAGTCACCTGACTCTTGTGACTTTTGAAAAGTGACAATTTTGTCTTTAATGTGTGCTCACTCATTCACGACTTGACGGATAAATATCATTTTCAAACAGAAGTGAGTCAATAAGTGTAGAAACAATCCTGCCAAGTTATTTGCTCAAAACTTTTTAGTTAAAAAGTTACGCTATTTTGATTAGGGGGGACTTACTTTTTTTGTTGTGTTTAGAACAAGACAACGGCAAACTTGGACACGGGTAGTTTTTGCATGATTTTGGATAATAAGTTCCCGTTCGATGAAGCGTAAGGTGATCAAAATGTATGCTGTATCATTTTAAAGGCATTTTCCCAAGCTTTAGCGTGATACCAATATCAACATATATATGTTTAGAATTGTGGATTTATAAGCTATCAAAGTCCGGTTTCGTTTTTTTTGTTTTACTCGCACTGTATAATACATTACTTTGACTATGGAATAAATATAAATGTATATGCATAAACAAATATCTTCTTCTTAACCTTTACTTACTGTGAAGTTTTCATAAGTTTTAGTGTATTTAGTTTGAAAAGAGGATACAATGAAATTGATAAATGAACAATGCCTGAAGAAACCGACCGCCTTTTGCAAGCCAAAATTCAGAATTTATATGGAAGAAAATATGATTATTTGTATTCGGGTTTACGCTTGATGTTTGCCTACCAACTATACCATGTATTTTGGTTAAGCACAATCGAAATGATTAAATCAGTGTAACGGGTTGACATTTACTTTAAAGGGATAGTAGAGTTTTGCTCGGACTTATTTACAGTAATACAAACATGCAAATTAATGTTTGTTTTAAAATAATTATTCAATACAGAGATAATCAACACAAAATGTAAACCCATGTTTGGTAGATTTTCATAATTGTGCAGCTTGTTTGAAAAAGTTTTGTTTTAGTATTGAATAAAAGTGGTTCCTCCACGTTTATTCCAATTCGATGTATTTATGCTGTTTCTGAACCGAATTCGATGAAATAAATTTGATTATGTAATTCAAATTGCGTGCTCTTTCTAATTGTTATGACTGTGCAGATTGGGCTTTAAAAATAAGATGGACATCTAAAATAATGGAAACGTGATTCATGATTAATGCAAACATAATAGTTTTACTTCATTGTATTTGTCTAAATGTATAATATTACAATTGTAGTTTGCAGTTCATTTATAATAGTGTTCATATGTAGGCATACACGCACTTCATATTGTTAATTGTGTTAAAGATATGCAGTATGTACATATATTTCGAAATGTACATATTGTGCAAACTTGTAACAACAGATCATGTTCATGTACAACGTATTTTGAAATTGGCTCCTGCATATAAACAGCGTGTTAACCTGTTAACGAATAATAAATGAACAATATTTGTATAATGGTTTTGTGGATGTGAACATAAATAAAGTTATTGATGTTGGAGAGAGTTTGACGAAGTATAAGGATCTTGTATCATGTGAGTTTGTATATTAGACATTACAGTTGTTTTGAGTTGTTGCCGACAATTCAGGGGGAATAAACAAAAAATCGCAGGATGAAACGTATAGTTGGTCTTGTGTTTGTGCGTATTGCATTCGTGTCAGTGACGGTATGAATTCTAATCAATTGACTGGTTTTTATATTGTGATACAACAACGAGTGAGGAGGTAAAAGGGGAACTGTAGTTCTACTGAACATAACGGATATTGTTTGGCTTTTCAGTGGTAGAAAAGCCAATTTTATATCGCCTCCCCCTCTTTCTCATCTCCTTTCCATATTTGAAGGCGCTCAATCCACTTTGTTCAACATTGGAGAAAACAGGTTTCTTTGTCCAACTTTGTAAATATGCCTATGGAAATATGAATATGAACCTTCCATATCTGATTTTGCGTATGTAATTTGTCAAAGCATATGGTTTTTTACAAAGCTACGTAGCTTATTACTGTACTGATATCGTGAACTCAATATTGATAGAAAGTTGATTTAGCGCCTTTTGGAACTAAGCTCTTCATTTGTCATGTTTGTCTATTATATTACACACTATATTACCTGCATATCACATGGTACAGAAATGGAGAGGTGCGAGGGAGAATTGGGGATGTAAAACAACTGGAAAATGTGATGTGTGTCTGTGATCGACCGTGACTGTATGTATGTACATGTATCGGTGCACCGTTTGACAACACAGTTGCATCTATTTAACTTTTCGTACCCATTTAATCTCGATTATACAGGGCAGACCAACACCTTAAACTATTTTTATCTATCTGAAAATCATGCTTTATGTAGTTCATCCAGACGTTGGACAAAGCCCTCCACATGACATTTCCATTATCTTCTATCTCTAGCTATCTTAGTCCAGCGGCCGTTCCAATGTATGATGTTAGTTCATCTCTCCATCTTTTCTTCTGCCTTTCTTTTTTCCCCTTTCCCTTTCTTGGTTGTCATTCTGTTACGCGATATGTCCATCTATTGTCCTTAAGTCTTGCCACATGCATGACATGCCCAGCTCATCTCCATTTGTATTCACTTGATTTTTCCATAATGTCGCTTACGTTTGTTTTGCGTATCATGACTTTGTGATTGATTTTGTCTCTCAAAGACAAATGCAAACAATTTCTCTCCATAGCTCGATGAATTGTCACAGGCTTCTGTTCTAGTTCTTTGTCAATAAATTAATGGTTCATACAATGTATATTCATGTGATCTAATATGTCCGCTGGGTAAATTGTGCAAATTGCACGTTAAATTGATGTTATAAGGCCGGGGAATGAGCGAAAATACCAAGTAATATGACTTTGTACACGGTTTCACTATCCAGTGGGAAGTTTAACATCCCGACACTTCAATGGTTAATATCTTTTTAACTAAAGGGACATTCGAAAAAAATAAACCTGTCCCATGCTTCTATTGTTAATACAATTACAACAAGGTATGAGAGAACCGCTAAAGTTCCACTAGATCCCTTTAACATATCGCATCGCTCATCAATGTCTATATTATCCATCTCTAATCCTTCGAAGCGGTTGAGAAGCTTTGATTGGAATTCTTCTTTCTTTTCCTTCAACTTCGAGATATTAATCTGTGTCATCCTTTTATTTTGAATTAATCTAACCCTAACTAGTTTCTTATTCATGCTTATATTCACTCTATGATCACTTGTAACATATACATTGGTTATGACTTCACAATTCCTAACTATCACTCGCTGGTTACTAAGTATAAGATATATTTTCAATTTATGAACTCCATTAGGACTCTCGCAAGTTCAGAAACGACTCTTATGTTTCTTTGAGTATGTATTGGTCACTTTAATTGTATGTTCCATTGCAAATTATATCATCCTTTCACCCCTCATATTTCTTTCTCCATAACCAAATGATCCCTTTTTACCTCATTTTACATTGTCCATTTTTTGCATTTAAGTCACCCATAATAACTATAATAGGTGTGTGAATAAGTGTGTGTCTATAATGGCCTTTCTTCATGAATTCCTCCACTATTGTACCATCATAATCACTTGTGGGTGCAACAACTTGTATGGTGCACATTTCATCATTTATTATCCTTTGTATTTTTCCTGACAGCTATCCTGTTTGAATAACTTTAAACTTAGTTCAGAAATTTAAATTTAGTATGTATAAAAAATGCAACTAATTTTGCCTTTTGTATAATCCCTTTCCCCCTGTTTTAGAGCAATGTGCCTCCTTATATTACCTTCCCATTGTCTCTTAGTTTCAGCTAACCAATGACGTCCCACTTGAATCCATCTAGTTGAATTAGCAAACCTTCCACTCTTCAAGGAAATTTGATATACTATAATTTCAGAAAGCATGACTTAAATCGATCTCCCTCATGACGACACCAATATACACAAACAAACAAACCTACACATGCACACAAACATACACAAACACAAACACAAACAAACACACGCGCACACACACACACACACACACACACACACACTTGCACACACACACACACACACATTCTTATAAGAGCCTTCAATCGGGGATATGGTACACACAATGTTATAAACACCTTCAAACGGGGATATGCCCGTTTGTTTAATGATGTTTGGCTTGTCCCCGGTTTGCTGGTGTGTAAACATGGCAATATGCCCAATTTGTGGGTTTAAAAATACACACACATACACACACACACACACTTATACACACACTTTGTAAAAAAAACGTGCAAAACGGGCATATAAGGGATATCCTTAAAAAATCATAATACCATATGTACAGCCCTTAAGACGATCCCTGAAGCACTATACCCCCCTGTTCGGACACCGGGGATATGCCCGGTTTCCGGAATGCCGGTGTTTAAACTTGTGTGTATCCTTACAAACGCACACACACACACACACACACACACACACACATACACATACTTACCCAGGCATACTTGTGGGCACCCGACTTGTGGGGTACTTGTGCTAGTACATGCTGAAGGAGTGTTACTACAAACTGTTTTTTTTTCCACAAAATCTTTGCAACAAAAAAAGGCAAAGTGCATGGGAGGGTAGGGGTGTGTCTAGAATTTCCCCCCCCCCCCTCAAGTATCACTTATGGGGCACAGTCACAAGATTTTGTCACATAACTCTTTGAAGCTAAATACGCCGATTTAAGGCTATTCCTTAGTGGGGTCTATGATTTATTCCCCACAAGGGAAAAATACCCCACAAGTATATAATTGTACCCACACGAGACCCCACAAGAATGCCGGCGTGAGAACACACATACACACACACACACACACACACACACATACTTGTATGAGCCTTCAATCGGGTTTAAAAATACACACACATTCACTTGCATACCCCTGTTCGGAAACCGGGGATATGTCCGGTTTCCGGAATATCCCCGTTTTGCCGGTGTTTAAACTTGCGTGTATTCCCGATTGACGGTCCTTACACACACACACACACACACATCCACTCCCTCCCCCTACACATTTTTATTATGTATTTTATACAGATTAAACTTTCACATAGTGTAGGTGAATGTTTGTACAGGCCGTCCCCCCTGCACCAAAAAGTGGGGAGGGTATATCCACCCACCCACGATTTATCTCTGGAGATGTTTTTTGAGAAGTCGGGCTTAGCAAAATTAACAAACTCATTGCTCAAATTTGTTAAATTATACGAAACATATTTATGTTAAACTGTTTATAAATAATTGGTAATGTGTACTTTAATGCAGATACACAGAAGTCAGGCAATTTCATGTCATGAAACCACGTCTCTTTGTGAAATACAAAATCTCTTGTAAGTACAACGTTTGTCAGGAATCGAGGTAGAATCACTAAAACATTGATAACAAAGCTGTCGTATGTTGTTCTTACTTTATATCTTGCGTTTAGATTAAAAAACAAACCCTTTTTTAAAATCTAGTTACAAAATAGAAGCTTAAACTTTTTTTGAAGTATATTGACTCCACATCTGATTTGTATTCAGCTAGCCCTATAGATGGAAATGGCTCTGTTCGTAAAATAAAATGTCAATCAAATTTCAGAAGTGTTCCATTTGACTACCAGTATATGGACTGCAAAAATCAATACGTCGTTGCCAACGACTTGTCATGTTAGCATTATGTTGCTTCCAAGCCAGCTTTGATAAAAAAAATTAATAACGTGGTAGTCAACAATGTCCTTTCAGAATTGTTAATAATTGATGGCACATTTCATTTCATTATGCACATTTCATTAAGTTGAGTAGATATATGTATATTCCTCACATCACGGCATCGTGTGTTAATGATTAACACACGATGCCGTGATGTGAGGAATATACATATATCTATTGGAACATTAACATGTATATAATGTGTCTCTATGACAACAGAAAACCGAATCGATAGTTTATTATCACAAGTAACGAATTATTAAGGTTGCACGCCGTTCTCTTCAATAATAATGGACGGCCTATTTTAAGGCATTCATCATTAATAATGCTCCCCTGCTGAGTCTATGAACGGTAAAAATAATAATATAATAATATACTAATATTATAGCCCTTTCACACACAAGCCTAAATGTGATTGTAATCATGATTGGAATAATTGTTCACTCCAATAACGGTATTTTTTGATCGTGTGAAGCAAACTGGAATCACGAATCTCAAAACTCTAACCGTGGTCCGGAGGTGTTTTCTAATCATGAACGGCTTGAGCTCCAAAACACGATTTAGGAGGCGGAGCTTACGTGACCATACACTTCCGACGATAAACGGCGCGCTAATCGCTTCGAGTGCACGCAGTGCATGTAGTGTAATACTCATTGAGCTAGCGCTATCCTTGTTTGATTGACAGGTACACAGAGACACGTCTCCAGAATCGTGATTGTAATCACGGTCTGCGTGAAGTCTTTTCCTCGGTGAAAACAAGGCATAAGAATCACCGTGATTGTAAACATGATTACAATCATGATTGCAATCACGATTTGGCTTTTGTGTGAAAGGGCTCTTAGTTACATTGGACTACTATACGCTTTCTGTACATGAAAATGATTATTATTACATGACTGGAAAGTATGACATAAAAATAACACGCATATCATGTTCGACTCATTCGGGGTTGGAGAACATTTCAATTTCGATTTCCAGAACATTTATTTAGAATTCACACTACTTGTTTACACATTAATATATAAATTTATCATAGCTTTTACATTCAACGAAATTATATAATTGGCAATTGAATTAAAGGAAAAAGGGAAGCATAAAATGCCTTTGTACTATGTCCTTATTACAGACAAGAAAACAAGATAAAACAAGAACAACTATAAATAAATATAAATTACATTACCCTGATCATGATGCGTTCCATATGCATTATGAAAAAAAAAAAAAAAAAAAAAAAACATTCAAATTAATACTGTAGATCTTAACACATCTTCTTTTTCACATTGTCCATTTGTTTGCATTTAAGTCACCCATAAGAACTATATAGGTACCTGACTTGTCTATAATGACCTTATTACTTTCTTCATAGAATTCCTCCACTATTTTCCCATCATAATCACGTGTGGTTGCAAACACTTGTATGGTGCACATTTAATAATTTGTATTTTTCCTGACAGCTATCCTGTTTGAATAACTCTTAACTTCGTTCACAAATTAAAATTTAGTATGTATAAAGAAATCTTAATTTATTTTGCATATTTATTATGCTCTGTTTTTCCCCTGTTTTAGAGCATTGAGCCTCCTTATATTTCCTCCCCCTTGTCTATTAGTTTCAGCTAGCCCAATGACGTCCCATTTGAATCCAGCTAGTTGAATTAACAAACTTTCCACTCTTCCTCATGATTATACCAATATACACACACAAACAAACCTACACATTCACACAAACATACACGCACACAAACACACACACACACACACACACACGCACACGCACACACATACACCCACACACACACATACACACACACACACCCACACACACACACACACACACACACACACACACACACACACACACACACACACACACACACACACACACACACACACCCACACACGCACACACACACGCACACACACACACACACACGCAAAGTGGAGGGGGATGTTTGTACAGGCCGTCTCCCCCCCCCCTCCCAGCACCAACAAGTGGGGAGGGTATATCCACCCACCCACGATTTATATCTGGAGATTTTTCTAAGAAGTCGGGTTCAGTAAAATGAACAAACTAATTTCTCAAATACGTTAACATATTTATGTCAAACTGTTTATAAATTATTTGTAATGTGTACTTTAATGTAGATAAACAGAAGACATGCAATTACTGCATGTCATGAAACCTTTAGGTAAGATCACGTCCCTTTGTGACATTTTCATATCTTGTAAGTACAACGTTTGTCAGGAATCGAGGCAAAGTCACTAAAACATTGCTTAAAAAGCTGTCATTTGTTGTTCTTACTTTATATGTTGGCGATTAGATTTGAAAACAAAACTTGTTTTCAATCTAGTAGCAAAATAGAAATTCTAACTTTTTGGGAAGTATCTGGACTTCACATCTGATTTTTGTTCAGCTAGACCTATGGATGTAAATGGCTCTGTTCGTAACAAAAATGCCAATCTAAATTCAGAAGAGTTCCATTTAACTACCAGTATATGGACTGCAAAAATAAATATGTCGTTGCCAACGACTTGTCATGTTAGCATTAATGTTGCTTCCAAGGCTACTTGATACAAAATAGTGGTAGTCATTTTCCTTGCAGAATTGTTAACAAAAATTGATGACAAATTTCTTGTTATTATGCACATTTCATTAGCACACGATCCCATGATGTGAGGAATATATTATATATATAACTAGGAACAATACAATGTATAATGTGTCTCTATGACAACAGAAAACCGAATCGATAATGTATCATCACAAGTAACGAATTATAAAGGCTGCACGCCGTTCTGTTCAATAACAATGGACGGCCTATTTTAAGGCATTCATCATTAATAATGCTCCCCTGCTGAGTCTATGAACGGTGAAAATACGTATGACCCTCACTAAAATTATAGCCCTTTCACACACAAGCCTAAATGTGATTGGAATCATGATTGGAATCACTTTTCTCTCCAATCACGGTATTTTCTGACCGTGTGAAAGCAAACTAGTATTACGAATCACCAAACTCTAATCGTGGTCCGGAGGTGTTTTCCAATCATCATTCACTCAAATCACAGTGCGAATCTCTCGTGTGAACGGCTTGACCTCCAAAACACGATTAGGGAGGCGGAGCTTACGTGACCTTACAATGCACTTCCGCCTATAAACCGCGCGCTAATTGCTTCGAGTGCATGCAGTGTAAAACCTAGTGCCCACTGAGCGATATGCGCCTAGCGATCTAGAGAGATCTTGCCAGAGTGGGAGCGATCCCCTGAGATCCGTGGAAAAGTCGCGTAGTGGGCACCCAACGGTCGCACCTGATCGCCGTAACTCGCGTCCGCAGAGGTGGTGTCGGTAGCGGTCGCCGGGTTTTCGACATGTTCGACATGTTCGACCTCCGGCTTCGGTCGGGCACACTCGCAAGCAGAATCGCATAGTGAGCACGCCCAGAACGGCCTCGATCGCATGTCGGGCCGGATCGCACACATTCCAAAAGCTCCAAAAGCAGATGATGATATAAAATCAAGCAATCGTGACCAATTCCTGGCTGTATTCCTCGACCATGCACGCATGCGTGGAAATGGGGCCAAGGCATTTCCCAGGGGAAATCGCCGTGAGATCGCAAAGAGATCGGGAAAGATCGCATGGTCGACAAATCGGTCTGACTTGCGGCGAACTGGTGCGATTCCGAGGTCGCTATCAATTCGCGCTAATTCGCAGGCGCAAATCGCACAGTGGGCACTAGGCTAAGAGCCTTTTCACACTGGTGATTGCAGTCATGATTGGAGTGCTTTCACACGACGAAAAAGACTTCGCGCAAACTGTGATTACAATCACAGTTTCTGGAGACGTACCTGTCAATCAAACAAAGAGAACACTGGTACTACACTGCATGACTGCATTCGAAGCGAAGAGCGCCCGGTTTATTGGTGGAAGTACATGTAAGGTCACGTAAGCTCCGCCTCCCAAATCATGTTTTGGAGGTCAAGCCGTTCAGACGAGAGATTCGCACTGTGATTTGAGTGAATCATGATTTGAAAACACCTCTGGACCATGATTTGTGTTTCGCGATTCGTGATTCCAATTAGCGTTCACAAGGTCAAAAATACCATGATTGGAGTGAAAAATAACTCAAATCATGATTGCTATCACGCATTTCTCGTGTGTGAAAAGACTCTCAATATACTCATTGAGCTAGCGCTATCCTTGTTTGATTGACAGGTACACATAAATACGTCTCTAGAATCGCGATTGTAATCACGGTCTGCGTGAAGTCTTTTTCCTCGTGTGAAA
Source organism: Echinarachnius parma (assembly GCA_037951105.1). Taxonomy (NCBI): domain Eukaryota; kingdom Metazoa; phylum Echinodermata; class Echinoidea; order Clypeasteroida; family Echinarachniidae; genus Echinarachnius; species Echinarachnius parma. Next base: position 97,134 of record JBAMJV010004108.1, read on the forward strand.
GCAGGGCAACAAAATTACCGTAATTGTAAACATGATTACAATCATTATTGCAATCACGATTTGGCTTGTGTGTGAAAGGGCTCTTAGTTATATTAGACTACTATACGCTAACTGTACATGATAATATAAACGATTATTATTACATGACTCGACAGTACTGCATAAAACTAACACGCATAATAAGTTGGACTTATTCGGGGTTCGAGAACATTACCCTGATTATTATGCGTTCCATATGCACAATGAAAAAATAAACAACATTCAAATTAATAATATAGATCTTAACATAATTTGACGGTCATGCTTTTGCTACCAACTTATTCACATATGAAAATGATTCAATAACATTGTCGAAAAAATGAACCCCTCACCAAAAAGTTCGAACCCAGACCGACGCCAAACCGAACTAAATTACAACTTTCGCTTTATCGGGCTCCGACAAGAGACCGAACTGGGGCTAGCAGTCACACCAAAATCATTCGGTCTTCTATTCATCGCGTGAATTCGGTTTGCATTCGGCCGAATCAAGACCGATACGACCCCGATAATATTTGAATGGACCCCGACATGAAACCGACAATTCCGAACTCACATGGAACGCAGCCCGAATTCATTCCACTAGTATAAATACGACACTTGGGTTTACTCTACATCTGAACGATAATCATTTCTGATATCAGTTTCATGTTCTATTTCCCAACTCAACATTACGAAAATGATTGTTTGCGAATTTTTGTCTGATTTATGATTCATTATAATTCTTTGTCAAAGTACAAGATGAACATGATGAAGTAATCCTGAACTAAACAACATAATATGACTTGTACTTGGAGGGAGTTGGCTATATTATGTTGCTTCTTTTGAAAGTGAAATTATGGAATATTTCACTGAATATTATTATCCCATTCTAATCACAATATATATTTCTGGTCCGTTTATTTATGTGTTTGAATCAATTATTTTAAAAAGCTGTATCACTTTGGTGATCCCTCGCATATACTATATCACCAAGTTGATTTCTATCCTTCGGGCTTATGTCAGGTTTATAATAGCTTCTGACCACTCGAGCAATGAAAATTAAGGGGTTTCAGGGACGAGCGCCATACTAGGGTTTTCTCGGGTTTTTTCTATAGCTCAGTTGGTAAGAGCACCGGACTAGCAATCCGGAGGTCTCGGGTTCAAATCCCGTTGCAATCCCATTTTCTTTGCTCCTTTTCAATCACATTATCTGGTCAGTTTCTTCATATGTTTGAATTGAATATTATAATGATATAAATAAAAAAGTCATTAAACAGCAGTAATGTTTTATCTTTAGTGATTGTATATGTTTTAGTTGTGTCTACTTAACTTCTAGACTCATACATTACTTAAAAGGGATCTATTAGCAGTGTCCACAAACTTTCGAGTGTTTTTTCACATACCTCGTTGTATTCATATCACCAATTTAAGAACAGGTTTTGGGGCACGTTGTTTTGATGTGACTGTGAATGACGTTGGTGTAATGAGTAGGGGAGTTGCAATTCGCACATAACTCGGTCACATGACATGTCATTACCTCGGAATGATCAGTGGACGTTCATTCTTCAAAGTAATCGTGAACATACATAACGTAATAATTGTGTACGAGGTCCACTCATAAAATAAAAATGGTATATATCATGGAAATCAATTATGAATATCTTTCAAGTATGATGAAAGAGACTCCAATCAAACTATTAGTTCAGCTTAAGTACTTACATTATGGGATGGTGGTCTTTATATTACATATAATTTTGTATTAGTGCATCTTTAGTACATGTTTGTGTGAATGAGCGTAAGTGTGTGTGTGTGTGTGTGTGTGTGTGTGTGTGTGTGTGTGTGTTATTATTATATTGGTAAATGTCTATATTTGAAATAAAGTTGTTTATAGAATTTATAAATTACACTTGTTATAGAGTCATTTGTTATTTTAAATAATAAAAAAAAGTGAGTGAGCGTGTGTCACCCCCACAATTATCGACTCTCTAACATGCCACTTACAAATAGGACATAATAATGCTGTTGCCGAACGTTTGTGGGTTGATACATTTTATTGCTTTTAGTTCTTGTATTTAAAAAAATTTCTTGAATATAATTATATTCATAGCACGGCTCAAAGCAATAGAGAATATAAATTATTTGTTTCCAGAAAAAAATGTATAGATAAATATGCCCAAGATATCAATCCTCTTCCAAATACCGGATGTGCTTATAAGTGGTTAAATATCGCATCGCTCGAGGGCTATTCGGTCTTGATTCGATTTGGTAACGGTGTAGTTGCGGGCATCATTTGAGTACAACATTTCCATTCTTTTTTCTTGCGGTTTCAGTTCGGCCGAATCCAAATGGCATCAAAACCGAACCCAGCCCGAATTTTCACTCCGACACCAGATGGAATCCACTCCGAATCCTCCTCGCATTCCCCGAACCGTCCCCGACACGACTCCGACACGTCCCCGCAAGCACGCCGATACTTTGTCGGAGTGGGTTCTTTCAAGCACGCTCGAAAGAACCCAATCCGACAAATTCGGAGTCCGAACTGGACCTCGACAAGAGACCGACAATTCCGATACCACTTCGACACCAAACCGCTAGCACCCCGAACGTCCCCGCAACGTCCCCGAATAATTCGGTCTCGTGTCGGTCTGGATTCGGTCTTCGGTGTGACTGGGGTATTACATTTGCTAGTTTGACTGGACTATATCGTAATTGCAGAGAAGTGAAGTGCGTGTATTCACGGACAGAGAGGGCACTTATTCCAATTTATATTTCCAACACATCACGTTCCACAGTTTTTTCGTGTTTTTTTTCAAATAGATACAGCATAATTTAAACACAAACTCACACACAAATTGACAAGCTAAATTGAATGATGGAAGGATGATTGATACAAAATCTGTGCTTGAAATATAATATGAAACCTTTCACAAATGAAGAATGTCTAGAATATATTGAATCATGTCTCAAAGACCGAGGAATTATGTCAGGGTGTTTACTTTTTGTTGGTGAATGGTTCAACTCACGAACGTTGAGGGCAGCAGGACACGAGATGTGTCAGATAAATACACTATAGAAATATGTGTTGTCTTTAAAAGGAATCCTGTAACATTGTCAAAATCCTCAAACTTTAGAGGTTCTCACATATCTCACTGTATTCGTAGTATTACCAATATAAGCATGGAACAGCTTTTTGTTTGTCTATTCCGGTTTAAAGATATGTATGATTTAATTTTTTATATTAACAACTATCTACTGGATAGTTGCATTTTCGTTCACATAAACACATTCAAATAAATACAATGACATGACAAATATTCGACAGAGATGGTCTTATTTACACAAATTGTAACATTTATTTATTAATTAATTTCAATGTGTTTTAATTTCTAAATACCAAATGGCTCACTTGATTAAGCAGATTGAATGATAATTTATATAAATGCATGAAACACAAAATATTGTAAAATTTAAGTGAATTTAATTTCAATGTGTTTAACGTGAAATTCAGTTAGTTCCCCTCTTTTGCCCTTTAATAATAAGCTATGAATTCACTATTTTATTAAATTTCATCACACATATCAGTACTTATAATTATGTTATATACATGTAAACAATCCAAAAGCGTCAGGGGTGCCGCCCTCTTAGCACACATTAAGGTCTTAAATGTGGGTGCCCCTTGACTTAATCCTTTCAGGGGGTGTTTCACAAATACTTAACTTAACTTTAAAGGAGTAGTTCAGTTTTGGTATAGAGGGCGCTGCAGGAAATACTTTTTTGTGAGATAATGAAAAACCGAGTGTAAAATTTGAAAGAGCATACAGTTTTAATGACAGAAAAACTTGATTTGATCAAAATCGGTTCAGAAACGGCTCAAATATATCCTATCCAGATTTATTCGATGATTTTTGTTGTTGTAATACTTCTCTTTTTCAGAAATTTTAAAAAGAGGGTTTAGAATAGTTGTTGATGATCTCTCTATTTAATCATTATTTCATTAAAACATCAATGCATAATTTTGTATGAACATTTTTGTTGCAACCAAAGCTTTTTTAGAGAGCGCCTTTTTGTGTTTTAATGGCTCTTTTTGAATGATAACAGACCGTTTACTTAGTCGTTTGTAATTTTGTTTATACCTTTCGAGCATGGTGAAGTTACAACTATTAGTTTGTAATGTTATTGTGCAGGATTTGGTTACTAAAGCTCAGCCTTACCAAAACTATACTACCCCTTTAAGTTGGACCTAACAAGTATGGAGAGCCGATTGTTCATCTCCGACATATACCAAATAAATTGCCACTATGTTTTTTGAAATAAAAGTTATTTGAAATTAAACAAAAGATCATTGACAAGGATGATCATTAAACATTCCAACATTAGTCTGACTCAAAACGCATTACTTTTATATAAATGCAAATGTTAGTGTACTATGTATAACATGAATAAAGTAAGCAAAACTTAACAAAGTGCGCACATTTTCTTGAAAACAGACTTGACAATTATGTTATGATGCAGATAGTAATACATATGCGAATTTACATTTACAAGAACATTTCACCAATGTATACAAATAATGCAAAATGTGTATTAGATACACTAGCTTTTTGAAAAGTATAATCTTTCCCAGTACATTATTATCACAAAAACATTCAATATTGAAAATGATGATAGAAATTCACATCATAAATATATCATTTAAAAAAATGAAAGTTCTCATTCATTACATTCAAACAATATCAAAGTGATCAGTACATAAAATAACCAGCACATTAACGTCAATATACAGCATTTGGTATTACACTAAGATCAAATAACACATTTCTTTTACATCTAATAAAGCTAAATGACCATTAAATAAATATTACATAAATATTACAGAGTAATTGAGAATACATATCAGCATGAATTATCAACTTACTGAAATGCATACAGACAATAGATGGCGCTGTTGATACAAGTTCTTCCAATTAACCTCTTGATGCCTGGATCCAGAACCCAGAGTCACGATTACGGACCAGCGATATTTACCATGGTAATTAGCATCATTAGCTCTAACTCATCGATGTCTATATGATAGAATAACAAACAAATTAACATACCGTAGCAGAGCACACATACCTTCCTCAATCATTCAACCGTAAATGATTACACAAGCACATAATACATGTCTAGAGATCAGTGGAACTAGGGCTGGTCCTGCGTCATGATCGTGCTCTCGGCCACCTGCTGACCCATGTACAAAGTATATGGGTCTTCTAGAACTACAAAGGGATTGGGTTAACATAATTCACTGAGGCTCTGAGCCATTTCAATTCAATTAGTATCTTTTCCTATCTTTGGTCGGTGCATGGTCTCAGTTTATTTTTTGTTTGATAGCTTTCGTCCACATTTTTAGGTAGATTTAGAGTATTATGTAGCCTATATGACGCTGGATTTGGGGATTTAGATCAAAGGGTACCACCACCCAAAAATAATATTAATAGAAAGGTACCATCTTTAGTATTCCATTCCATCAACAAGTTCACAAAAATATGTTTTCAGAAAAAATATATAATTGGAAAACGCATCACCATTCTCAACCATGCGTTCATGCGGTCTGAATTGCGTAGACTATATGCGTGCAGAGCCAGAGCGCACTGTGCAGAGCGAATGAATCATCCGAGAATCTATTGACGTACGCGTGAAAGCATTGGCGCACTCGCAAATGCTTGGCCCGTATGGAACCAGGAAATAGCAATGGTTCCGTAAGTGGTGGAAATTAATTGCTTTGTTTATGAATTACACAACCCTTTGCAAAATGTTGGGTATCTATTTGATATCACAAAACGGTACCAAAACATATAATAATGTGTTGTCATTTGCCTGGTGGTCCCCTTTAAAGCGAAATAGAGGTAATCGGTGGAAATTTTATCAGAATCGGACAAGAAACAGGTGAGATATTAAATGTGAAGAAATTAGTGATCGTTAGAAAATTGCCTCTTATTGTAACATTACTCACAAGCAGTTTGCTATTAGTTTTCTTTCCATATAGAAATCTACTTTTTGCTCGTTCGCATTATGTTTGTACGTAGACTAGACAGAAAATCCATCTCGTTCTGGAGGGTTTCTTTAATATTATTGGAGAATGGGTGAGAAAAAAATATCGTCAAAGAACCCTCGACAAATTGGCAAATTTTTCGGACTGACATCTTTATATCGCTCATTGGCATCATGTTTGCAGGGGCGGATCTAGCTTTTTGCTAAGGGGGGGGGGGGGGGGGGGGGGAGGGGGGGGTTTGGTCATCGCATTGCTAGACAGTCACCCCTGCAGGTGCACGCCAGAATGAAGGAGGAATGATGGGTCAGCAATAATTGTGCCGTTAGCTCAATGAACTGCCTCGTAATTAACATTTTGTATTTTTGCTAACCTTTATGTCACGTTAAAAGACGGAATGTGTATTTAAAGTTAATCCGTTATTTATATACATTATATTGATCCCAATGCACCTAAGCATTGCGAGTTTTGAGGTTTTTGGTTTCTTCCTATATTTAAATAATTGCAAAGAATAATCATATATGATTGAAAAGGAAGAATACTAGGCGTAGCTTAATAAGCAATGTTCCTCCCATAAATCCTCCAAATGAAAAAAGGCACGGGTCGAACAACTGTCTCTTCCAGGACTCGAACCCGGGTCTCCGGCTTTGAACGCCGACGCCTTCGTCACTAGGCCACAGAGACTTCTTGAATGAAGACAGATCCACATTCAAGTCATTGGCGAGCCAATCTCTCGGCCCTTTGTACTCAATTGATTCATGGGGAGGGAGTTACAAACAATGCAAGCCGCCTTCACCTCAGCTGGATCACAAAAGAGTGACTTGAATGTGGATCTGTCTTTATTTAATCTTCAAGTCTTCAAGTTAATCCTAGTTCGCAACTAAAATATCTTGTGTTTAATTTGTAGCCACGCCATCCAAATACACTCAGCAAGGAACTAAGCTAGCGGGCTTTCATGAATATGGGCCCTGGTATATGGTCTCATTGGAATTATCTTACAATGCTGAGCCTGAATGTAATGACATAGGATAAAGGAAAATATCAGTTTATTTCTCAACCGCCGTGGCCCCATGTCCACTATAATGTACAAGACTATAGTCATGCTGTGAGTTCTTATATACAACGATACTTGTAAGCAGGCGGAATTCAACGTTACTAAAGAGAGAAATCCTCTCCGAGTTATACAGTAAAACGTTTCTTGAATACGAGGCAATCCTTGCCGTTAGAAACGATGATCTCCCCTGATGGCATCACCAACATGCGACTACGGCATCCTAAGTATGGATCCGAAACCCCGCTTACACGGAAGCTGACGACTCGTGTCTTCTCCTGGTGACCCTCGCCGGACAACTGATCAATCACAGCCATCGTATGTCCCTCATCCCAGTACAGCACGTACAGATCATCTGTCAGGGGATCGATGCAGCAATCACGGATCGTTTCACTGTGTGTGATATCCCTATGTGCTCCCTGCCTGTCGATGACGAGAAGCCTGTTACTAAATGGCAAGGGCTGTGCGATAATATCACCTGTTGACAAGACACCGCACAGACACGACATATCCTCTTTACATGTGATCTTGCTTACGATACTACCTTCTGCCGGGTTCACAACGTATATCATGTTATCTTGCTCGGAATGGTTAGCAATGATCATCCCATTCCGGTCAACAACTACATATGATGATCCGTAAATTCCATACAATCCAGCATTCAAATTGCCTGGTAACCTGATGCTTCTAAACAACGTCCAGTTTCTATCGTACAGAACAATGCATCCACTATGGATCCCACGCGCACCACTGGTACCGCACACTATCGTATCTCCGTCTAGCAGAGCGCAGGATGTATCACAACAACTCGTGGCCACTCTCTCGAACGTCTTGTTCCTTACATTACAGCAGTAGCTGTCCCACCCATTCTGATGTAATAAGAGAATGTCCTCATTACTCGTAAATCCACCTATGCGGGGACCCTCTATGTCACCTGGTATCTCTATTGTCGAGATAAGCTCCCATTCCCCTTTATAGCCCCAAACCCTCCCATTGTACTTCTCATTCCCCACACCCTCGATGAGCCGCACACCTTTTACTGCGCGTGCGATGTGTTCTACCACGCCCTCATCGGCCGTCCTCCCTAGAGTGGCAGTGAGTGATGTGACCAGCTCCTGTGCACCTTCGAGAAGCTCCTTGTCATCCTCGAGGAGGGTTTCCATTCTCTTAGCTGCTTCATCCAAGGCCTGCATCACTTCCCGTGCATCGCGCTGTAAGCCCTCTATCTTCATTTTAATCTTGTCAGCTATAGATGTGACATCATCAATCAACTCGCGTCGTCTGCTCTTTATTGACTTCCACTGTTTGTCCAGACGAGCCTTTCTCTTTTCATTGATGTTCTGTATCTCTGCATCTGCCTCCTGGTTGATTCTAAGTATTTCATTATGTTCCTGTGTGGTAATCTTTGAAATGTCGTCATCGATGAACGGGTTTATACGCTCTTTTATTAAATGCATATGTTCTTCCGCCTCAACGGCACACCTTCTGAGTCGCTCTCCGAATTTCTTCCAGGATGAAGCTTTGCCCTTCGTTGTTTCCTGCAAGTTGTTGAGTTCACATTTCTTGATGGCAATCGCATCTTGAACATCCTGTAGCTCACATAAATGACCTTTGTGTTTTATCGTTGCACAAAGATGACACACAGCAAGATCGTGATGTTTGCAGTGAAGTCTGACCGGCTTGTCATGCTTCTTACAAAACAGACCAAGTTCATCCTTCCTCACTTTCCTGACGCAGCCGGTCATGGTGGCGCAATGCTCACAGAGAGTCTTTTTCTCCTGCACGTAGTACGCCACTCCGGCCACCGCCTGGCACCCTGGCAGCCCCTCACACTGGCCGACATCCCCGCTGCTGAATCCCGAAGCCATCAGACGATAATCAATAATTCTCGTTCGTTACACTTCTTTTTCAAATTCGTGTGGATTGGCCCGAGTCAATAACTGTAAAAATGAAAGACGTAAGATGAGCACAAAAATTGTGCGAAGCCTGACTTAAAAATATAAACAGGTGATAAAGGACATGAGTATTATGTTGTTATAATTAAATGTTTGCATTTTTTCGTCGGCAGAGTTCATCGACTTTCAGAACTAGTGAGCCCACGTTTGTCATAAAACAAAAAAAGTTTTATGTTACATACCTTGGTAGATTATAACTATCATTTTAATGACAATAGTCCAGCCGCTAGATTGTAGGTTGAATTATGACTCATTTTTCATTTTACATTTCTAATGATTTGATGAATGAGTTATCTTACACCTTTGTCATGTTTTGTATGTGTTCGAATTCAGGATAATCCACCGTGCTAGAGATTAAATTACAAATTTCGTTTGCATCTATGACTTTAAAGTGAGATAATATAATAAGCTTTAAAAGAAAATTGAGTGTTAGTGTTTTGTGAAAATGTATACTTTGCTCAAATATATATGGTTTCATGTGAAAGTACGTTACATTTTACCTTTAAAATGAACTTTACACGACAACGAATCCCCTGCAAATAAGTTTGAATTCATTTCTAGATCTTTTTCCACGTTTTTTTAAGAGTTAAAAGTTGATCCATCTAATGTGTGTTTTTATTGTCGTGAAGAAATTATAATTCCATAATAAATAGTCATAATCCTATTATTGCAACGTATGTATTGAATATTCATACTACATATTCTTATTGTTAGACTTAATTAGACATAATAATGAAATTTGATTTGAAATAATGAGCAAACATTCACCATGTGTTATAGCAGTGCCTACTTGCAGATAGGCAGCGGAAGAGAATAAAAGATATTAATGATTTTCATGAAAGTGTTTTGTCTAAAACCCAAGCATGTCAAATATACGATTACAATTCAGTTATTACCTTGTTTACTGTAGCAATTTCTCGTGAGAACTGCAAACGATGAAATGATTGTCCAATATGGCGGCGTATATTGTTGACATGACAACGGAATCTATACATGTATGGACTGGTAGAGATACCATTGATCACCTGAGATTAATTCCACACTGTGGACAATGCACGCGACGTGTAGAAAGAACATGATACCAGTCTTTTCCAATCACTCGGGGGAATTTCCACTCTAATATTGCGCAATCGTAGAATCTATCACGGTCTAATTAAAAAAAGACCTGCAGGCATCGAATTGGATTCAATGAAAATATACGCCCAAAATAAATGCATGGTTTCGTTTGTAAATTTCCCAAGGAATATAGCGGCTTTTTACCATTAAGAAAATTGATCAAGATGCAGTAACTTTCATAGTACAACATACAGGTACGTTACTCTATTGTGGATATGATTCATCTTCTATACATACAACATGACATATTTTAAATTCTCTATCATCAAGCAAACAATCATCGTTACCATTACATAATTGTCAAAGTCACATAGCCTACATACAAATACACACTCACACACACACACACACACACACACACAAATACACATGCACACACACACACACACACACACACCCAAACACACACACACACGCACACACACACACACACACACACACACACATATACAGCACACACACAACACACACAACACGCACATACGCACGTACGCATACACAAACACACGCACACGTACTTAAAGGGACTTACCCAGCTAGCCACCTGACGTCGGGCCGATGTCGGAAGTTGGTTGCCGGATGTCGGCATATCGCCGTTGGCTCGAGGTTAAAATGTCCGCCAGCCCAACATCGTCACGACGTCATTTTTGTGATATATTGGCATAACGTCATTTTCCGACAATGGCCCAACATCATAAAGAATAAAAAGAAGATCATCGACAAGTAATGTAGGATGATCATTACACATTCCAACGTTAGTGTGACTCACAAAGTATTACTTTTATATTAATTGAAATGTTAGTGTACTATGTATAACATGAATAAAAAATATAAAAAAACTTAATAAAGTGCGCACATTTTGTTGAAACAGATAGAAAGTAATCAATATGCCAATTTAAATTTACAAGAACAATATTTCACCAATGTAATGAAAATAATATAGATACGCTAGCTTTTTTACAAAGTATACTCGTTCCAAGGGCATTATTATCACAAAAGAACATTCCAATATTGACAAGGATAATAGAAAATATTCACATCATAAATACGAGGGGCGACTGAAAAGTTTTGAGCCTAACATACAAAGGATTGAGATATGACGACCAAATTTGGTCCATAAAATCTTTCACATATCTTAAGCCTACCCACCAAATTTCTTGGTCATAGCAATCTTTATCCTTATTTTACAGGACCCTGAACTTTGTGTATCAGGTGTTCATAAAAAATGGACAAACTTGCATATCGAGTGTCTGCAGCAGATGCAGAATGTCAAGAGAGAACTTGGCACTCTCTAAGGCTAGCCCAACCAATTTCCTCGTACGATTTGTGACTATGGATGAGACTTGGGTTCATCACTTTCAGCCCGAGACCAAGAAGCAGTCAAAGCAATGGAATCATCCAATGTCACCAACTCAAAAGAAGGCCAATGTCACACACTTGCTGGCAAGGTCATGCAAAGTTCTCCCTTGACATTCTGCTTTTGTTCAGGAGTCAAAAGACGAGGTACTCATCTTGCATCTGACACCTTTGACATTCCAATTTAACTCTGATTATGATCTGCTCGCTCCTGTGAGATGCCCAGCCTTTTTGCAATCTGATAAGCTGAGATGTGGCGATCTTCCATGACCATGTCAAGGACGAGATCATTGTTCTCTGGAGTTGTTGCTATCAACGGCCTCCCTCCCTGACCTCGTTTCATCTTATTGTCTTTGCCACGTTTTAACTCATTTACCAATCGTTCCACTGTGGCATATGAACGGGCATGTCAACCTTAAGTGTCCATCATGTCTCTATGAACCTCAGCTGGGGTCATGATGACAGCCCAATACTCAAGTTTGTCCATTTTTTTATGAACACCTGATACACAAAGTTCAGGGTCCTGTAAAATAAGGATAAAGATAGCTATGACCAGGAAACTTGGTGGGTAGGCTTAAGATATGTGAAAGATTTCATGGACCAAATTTGGTAGTCATATCTTAATCCTTTCTATGTTAGGCTCAAAACTTTTCAGTCGCCCCTCGTAGGTTCATTTCAATGATCAAGCTTATGGCGCTATTGATAGAAGTTCTTCCAATCATCCGATTGTGGTATGGAACCCGGTTCCCCCTGTACAAAGTCTATGCGTCTTCTTGAACCACAAAGGGAATAGGTTAAGTTTTCTTTACATATAGAAACATGATTTTGCAAGAATTTAGATGAAGCTCCAAATTATTTTAATCCAATATTGATTGAATTTCTAAAATATCAATATAATTTTAGAATGATACACGTGATATATTGTTACTATTCATATTTTACAAATAAGCATATACAGCGAACTTAAATTTTACTCCTCCCCCCCCCCAAAAAAATAAAATAAATAAATATATATATATATATATATACATTATGCTTATTAAGCTACGCCTATTATTCTTCCTTCTCAATCATTTATGATTATTCTTTGCATTATATACATTATATATATATGTACATAAATCTTGTCAACCGCATGTTCTTTAAAACAAAAATTGAAATGGTCATCGACGAATAAATTATCTTATTCTAGACAATTTATCAAAACGATGAAATGTTCTCTAAATTTACAAACCCACCATTTAAATGGCTCTATTAATCGATTACGCGGATTTATTACTTTGCTAACTTGATTTGAAAGAGCAAATATCGATATTGTTTTTATTCAAATCACATATTTCTGTATCAGAAAGAATGTCGATTGTTCATAATCATTAGAAAATTTGACATGGTTAGAATCCTCAAAACTGTCTTGGAACTATTCGGTTCTTAAAAACCAGATTGTATTCGTATTAAAAGCAGGGAACAGCTGCTTTCGGATTCCAAAATGTGTGTTTTAAAGATGTGTATGATTTAAATATTCGAGTTGATCATAATGATTATGTTCAAATTTAGTGCTATAAGTAAGCGAATATCGTTTTGCATTTTCATTCATAACTCGGCATATACATTATGTCATCTTCATTAAATTCAAACAAATAATAAAAGACGTAAAACATAGAAACCCAGGTCCAATATCGCAAATTAAACGGATAAACCATTTCAAAGTGACATGAGGCAGGGTAGACAGAACAAAACATTTATATCAAAGCAGCAATAATCATATCAATGACATGTATGTAAGATATGTTAAACATGCATAAGTACATAACTCATGGAAATATATGTATCTATTTAGCATAAAACATTCTTATTGCATATCATTTATCTTGAGAACAATTCAAACGTTATAACATGATCAATATGAATCAATAGAAAATAGTAACATAGTTATGCATGCACATCAAAATAATGATATCATAATATTAATCTATACAAAATGGGGGTATTTGAAATATACAACATTTCAACAAAAGAAGAAAAAGCTAAATGATCGAATATATGATAGTCCGATAGCCGGGGTCGTTGTTTTACCATATAATGTTAACACATCATTTAGCCATAATAATCAGTTGACATATCAGAAAACAGAAATGTGTATCAACCGTTTGCCAGTTTTTACTCAAAATGTTACACTAATTTAGACCAATTTTGAAGCATGACAAATGTAACACATCTTGCATTGCCCGTTTGAATCCAGAATATTTGCATTCGATACATACATTCATGGATACAGTACAACAAATTAATGATGTCATGCAAAGCTATTTAATAACCAAAGTGCGTTATACTTGTAAGGCATGAACAATTGATTTAAGGGTAAGAAAATGCAATGCACCTGGCCCCATATTCGTGAAACCCCGCTTTGCCTAGTACACTGCTAAGCTGGGTTAGTTTTAAGTACCCAACTAAATAATTCCTAGTTAGCAACTAAAATATTTTTGTTTGATTTGTAGCCACGCGATCCAAATTACACTTAGCAAGGAACTAAGCTAGCGGGCTTTCATGAATATGGGCCCTGGAATGTGGTCTCTTTGAAACTCTCCTATAATGCTGAATAAAGGAAAATATCAGTTTATTTCTCAACCGCCGTGGCCCCATGTTCACTATATGTACAAGACTATAGTCATGCTGTGAGTTCTTACATACAACGATACTTGTAAGCAGGCGTAATTCAATGTTACTAACATGACTAAAGAGAGAAATCCTCTCCGCGTTATACAATAAAACATTTCTTGAATAAAAGGCAATCCGTGCCATTAGATACGATGATCTCCCCTGAAGTCGACATCAGCAGCCGATTATGGTATTTTAAGTTTGGATCCCAATCCCCGCTTACACGAAAACTGACTACCCATGTCTTCTCCTGGTGACCTTCGCCGGACAACTGATCAACCGGTTACAGTCCGTTATTCCTAAGGTTCGTTATTCCGAAAGTTCAGTTATTCCGAAGGTTCGTTATTCCGAAGGTTCGTTATTCCGAAGGTTCGTTATTCCGAAGGTTCGTTGATCCGAAAATAAAATCGGGTTCGTTATTCCGAAAATTAAATCGGGCTTGTTATAATACTATAGTTTGTGTTTTGTTTATTTAATTTACAGCCTGCATTAAGCATACCCCTCCCCCTTTCCCTCCCTTGGCCAGACCAATCAAACATTTCAGTTTATTTTATCTCTTTATATGAAATTATAGCATTATAACAAACCCAAATTCATTTTCGGATTAACGAACCCGATTTCATTTTAGGAATAGCGAACCTTCGGAATAACGAACCCTCGGAATAACGGACCTTCGGAATAACGAACCTTCGGAATAACGAACCCGATTTCATTTTCGGAATAGCGAACCTTTGGAATAACGAACCTTAACGAACCTTCGGAATAACGAACCTTCGGAATAACGAACCTTCGGAATAATGCAACAAATATTCGGATTAACGAACCCTATTTCATTTTCGGATTAACGAACACTCAGGTATAGGAAATTTGCGTGTTAGGAATAACGAACCTTCGGAATAACGAACCTTCGGAATAACGAACCGCACCCGATCAACCACAGCCATCTTACGTCCCTTATCCCAGTACAACACGTACAGGTCATCTGTCAGGGGATCGATGCAGCAATCCAAGATCTTTTCACTGTGTGTGATTTCCCTCTGTGATTTCCCTGTCGATGATGAGAAGATTGTTACTAAATGGCCAGGGGCGCGCGATGATATCACCTGTTGACAATACACCGCACAGAAACAGCTCGGCCTCTTCACATGTGATCTTGCCGGGTTCACAACGTATCTTATGTCTTTTTGCCTGGCATGCTTAGCAATAATCATCCCATCTGGTCAACAACTACATATGCTGATCCGTAAATTACATATAATCCTTCATTCAAATTGCCTGGTAACCTGATGCTCCTAAACAACTTCCAGTTTCTATCGTGCAGAACAATGCATCCACTATGGCCCCCAGGCACACCAGTGGTACCGCGCACTATCGTATCTTCGTCTAGTAGAACGCTGGATTTAACATAAAAACTCGTGGCCACGTGAACGTCTTGTCATTTACATTAAAGCAGTAGGTGTCCCACTCTGTCCGATCCAATACGAGATTTTCCCCATTATTCGTAATTCCAACTATGCAGGGACACTTCATGTCACTTGGTATCTTTACTGTCGAGCTTAACTCCCATGTCCCTTTATATTCCCAAATTATCACATTGTTCTTCTCATTCCCCACACCCTCGATGAGCCGCACACCTTTCACCATGCGTGCGATGTGTTCTACCACGCCCTCATTGCCCGTCCTCCCCAGAGTGTCCGTGAGTGATGTGACCAGCTCATGTGCACCTTCGAGAAGCTCCTTGTTATCCTCAAGAAGGGTTTCCATTCTCTTAGCCGATTCATCCAAGGCTTGCATCACATCCCTTGCATCGCGCTGTAAGCCCTCCATCTTCGTTTGAATCTTGTCAGTGATATATGTGACGTCATCAAGCAACTCGCGTCGTCTGCTCTCTATTGGCTTCCGCTGTTTCTCCGCATCATCGTGACATTTGTCCTGACGAGCCGTTCTCTTTTTATTGATCTTCTGTATCTCCGCATCGGCCTCCTGGTTGATTTTTATTATTTCATTCTGTTCCTTTGTGGTAATCTTTGAAATATCGTCATCGATGACCGAGTTTATACGCTCTTTTACTAAATGCATATGTTCTTCAGTCTCAACGTCACACCTTCTGAGTCGCTCTCCAAATTTCTTCCAGGATGTAACTTTGTCTTTTGATGCTTCCTGCAAGTTGTTGAGTTCACCTTTCTTCATTGCAATCGCATCTCCGACATCCTGCAGCACACATAAATGACCTTTGTGGTTCATCGTTGCGCAAAGATGACACACAGCAAGATTGTGATGTTTGCAGTGAAGTCTGAACGGCTCGCCGTGCTTCTTACAGAACAGACCAAGTTCATCCTTCCTCACTTTCCTGACGCAGCCGGTCATGGTGGCGCACTCCTCACAGAGAGTCTTCGTCTCCTGCACGTAGTACGCCACTCCGGACACCGCCTGGCACCATGGCAGTCCCGTACACTTTCCGGCATCCCCGCTGCTGAATCCCGAAGCCATCAGGCAATCATCAAGACTTATCGTTCGTTACAGTTCTTGTTCAAATTCGTGTGGATTGGCCCGAGTCAATAACTGTAAAAATGAAAGACGTGAGATGAGCACTAACATGTTGCGAAGCCCGACTTTAAAATATATAGGACATGAGTATTATATTGTTATAATGAAATGTTTGCATTTTTTCGTCGGCAGAGTTTATCGAATGTCAGAAATCGTTAGTCCACTTATGTCAACAAATAACAGTTTTATGTTACATACCTTGGTAGATTATAACTATCAGTTTAATAAATAATCCATCCGCTAGATTCTCGGTTGAATTATTATGACCCATTCTTTATTTTACATATCTAATTATTTGATGAATGAGTTATATTACACCTTTGTTATGTTTTGTATGTGTTCGAATTCAGGATAATCAACCATGCTATTGATTACATTAAACAAATTCGTTCGCATCGATGTTTCCGAAGTGAGATAATATAATAACCTTTAAGAGAAATGTTAGGGTTGGTGTTTCGTAATAGTGTGTACTTTGCATACATATAATGTATCATGTGAAAGTACGTTACATTTTGCTTTTAAAATGAACTTTACACGACAAAAAATCACCTGCAAAGAAGTATGAATTTGTTTTACGAGTTAAAAGTCGATCGATCTAATGTGTGTTTTTATTGAAGTTAAGCAATAATAATTCCATTATAAATAGTAATAATTCTTTTCTTGCAACGTATGTATTGAATATGTATACTGCATATTCTTATTGTTAGAATTAGCACTATATGATATATAATTTGAAATAATGAGCAAACATTCATCATGTGTATTAGCGGTGTCTACTTGCAGATAGGCAGCGGAAGAAAATATAGATATTATATGATTTCATGAAAGTATTTGTCTAAAACCGAAACATGTCAAATATACGATTACAATTCAGGTATTACCTTGTTCACTGTAGCAATTGCCCGTGAGAACTGCAAACGATGAAATGATTGTCCAATATGGCGGCGTCATTCTGTGCTAATTGTTGACATGACAACAGAGTGTATTGACTGGTAGAAATACCATGCCTGATATTAATTCCACCCTGTGTACAATGCACGCGATGTTTAGAGAGAACATGATACCAGTCTTTTCCACTCACTCGGGGGAATTTCCACTCTAATATTGCACAAGCGTATAATCTATCACGGTCTAATTAAAATAGAGACCTGCGTGCATCGGAAATGAGTTAATAGGAAATATACGCCCAAATGAAATGCATGAATTATTTCGTTTGTAAATTTCCCAAGGAATATAGCGGCCTTTTACCATTAATACAAATTATTATGATGCAGTTATTTTCAGAGTACAAAATACAGGTGCGTTACTCTATTGTGGTTATGTTTCATCGGCCCTCTTATATACATACAACATGATTCTTTATCATCAAGCAAACAATCATCGTTACCAGTACATAATTGACAAATGCACACACACACACACACACACACACACACACACACACACACACACACACACACACACACACACACACACACACACACACACACCACACACACACAAATACATACACACACACGCGCGCACACACACAGACACAATACTTTTTTCTTTTTTTTAAGTGATTTTTATTCCTCCATATATAACATTTACATTTGAATATACATACTAAACAAAATATACATATACAAATATCTGATTATAATGAACGAAAATATAAATGGTTATCTTGCATACATAAACAAATACAAATCAACTGTATATTCAATTTCCTGACTTCATAAAATAAACATAATGGAGGTTATATAAATAAAGATAAAAAGGAACTAAAACATGCTCCTTTACCCCCCTCCCCCTCCCCCCCCCCCCCCATTTGGCCCAAGAAAAACCCCATCCCCACCCAACCACCGATCACCCCACAGTCACACACATACCTCAGACACACATTCCAGTATATCTGCTCGATTTCAACCTAAAGAGTAATTAATTAACAATATAGAAAGCTGTCACATTCAATTAAAAGAGTAGAGACCCAGAACCTTAATAATAATTAACAAATTCCCTATAATTCTAACAAAATAAAATTAATCATATTACATGTATTTTATGGTGTTCCCACTTTTGTATTAAAGTGAACTCCTAATTTACCCTTTTTAATAGCCACTTTTTTTTCTTCTTCTTCATAATCCAAAATAATTTTCTGTACTTTCCGTACAGAAGGAAGTACACCTTTTATTCTAAAAGAATAAATAGTATGTTTGAACACAAAAATATAGGTTTTCCCATTCATTTTAACACTATTGTCATTCAATTTCATTAATTCGTCATTCAATTTCGTCCCGAGAAACCAACAGAGCGTAAACATTGGTAAATCCCAACTTCAATTTCGTCAATGGTCATTCTATTTCGTCATTGGTCAACCAATTTCAAATATTTCGCATTCAATATCGTCAATTGTCATTGGAATTCGTCTCGGCCACTGAGCGGGTGGTGAATGTTAAGTTCAATTTCGTCATTGTGCAAACAATTTCGTGAATTTGTCATTCAAATTCGTCAGGTGGTATAGCGTTTTGTTGGGATAGGAAAACCAGTGTGTGTGTGTGTGTGTGTGTGTGTGTGTGTGTGTGTGTGTGTGTGTGATGTGTGTTTGTTTGTTTGTTTGTTTGTTTTATTTCCAAATCAAGATGAAACAAAATAAATAAAAAGTCCAGTTTGATTTACTTCAAATCTCTTACAAAATATATAAAACAAAACATAACAACATTACATATATTTCTATACAAAAAATATATAATTGAATGAAGATATGTTTTAAACGTATGTGTGTGTGTGTGTGTGTGTGTGTGTTACCCCCTGTATAATTAATGTTACAATTTAACAATTACATCAAGACAATTTATAACAGAAAATTACCTCCTAAATACATAGGACGAATTTGAATGGAGTTTTGACGAAATTGGTTGCCAATTGACGAAATTGCTTTCGCTTTTATGTGTTCAGCAACTGTGACCGACGAATTTGATTTGCAATTGACGAAAATGTGTGCCTAATGACTAAATTGTGTGGTGATTGTGTTAAATTGATTGACGAAAGACGAAATTGAAGTTGGGATTTCCGCTCTGGTGGTTCCTCGGGACGAATTTGAATGACGAATTAATGAAATTGAATGACAAAAGTGTTAAAATGAAGGCTTGGTACGAACAGTCACGTCACGTTCACGTATCACGTCACGTGAACGGTTCTGTACCTTTTGTGAAACAGGTCACCCAAATCTACGAAGTGTAGGGTAAAGTGACCCAACAATTTGTCGTTTTCCATGCCAGTAAAACTCGAATCGTCACGTCTACCAAAACGTGACGTGAGTGTTTAATCAAGATTTTTAAAATTGCAAGCGCTTGTTACTAAGACTAGACATACACGCACAAAGACATTTTAAAATGTCGACGAAAATGCCGAAACCGCCTGATCAAATCATTTCAATCATTATGTTTATAATATATACGTGCATAATTCAGAGTAATCTGAGACGATAATATGCAGTTCTGTCATTTAGGTAATGTACAACCATACCACTTGCATTATTTGTCTTGTTATTAGAGTATTTCTAAAGACGTGTCGTGCGTGGATTTTGGCAAATGTTGATTTCCAGCTGAACTGCATGCTACACGCAGCGGACCTTCGGTTCGCATACGCCTGAAGTTCCCGTGCTGGACGTCTGCGCGTGGGCGTTAGTGGCGTTGCATGTGAAAGTGAGTGAGTGAGTGAGTGTGTGAGTGAGTGAGTGAGTGAGTGAGTGAGTGATCAATGAGTTTAAAAGTAATAAAACAATGATTTGATTAATAGTGTTAAATTATGGTGATTGAATCGAGTCAATCTATAAATCAATCATTTAATTTAACAATCAATCAATCAATTAATCAGTCAATGAAACAATTAATCACACCAACCAATCAATACTAAATAAATAAATTAAAGTATTTGGCATCCAAACTAGCTACTTGTAGGCAGTGGCGTACCCATGATTTTTTCAAGGGGTGGGTGTAGGGGGGGGGGTATTTCGTCAGACAAATTGAAGTCAGCGGGGGAGTGTGGGTAGGGGGTGTCCGTAGAAAATGATCGCAGCCGAGGCCGAGACCAGGACCGGTCACACATTTTGAGGCCGAGACCAAGACATTTCTTGAGAATTATGTAAGGGGCGGGGGGGGGGGGGGGGGGGTAGGGGGTGTCCATCCCCCTGCCCCCATGCCTGGGTACGCCTATAATTGGTATAACAGTATAGGTAGGACTTGTTCGTTCACGATTAAATATACCGAGAATTAGTCTCTTCTCAACGACAATTTACATTCATTTTTTGTACGCAAGCGCCAATTTACGTGAGCTTTCATAAATTGCATAATTATAGTATATCAACAAACTGTTGGGTCACGTAACCCAACACTTCGTAGACTTGGGTGACCTATTTCACGAATTGTTGGGTCACTTTACCCTACACTTCGTAGATTTGGGTGACCTGTTTCACAAAAGGTACAGAACCTTCACGTGACGTGAACATGAACGTGACGTGACTGTTCGTACCAAGCCTAAAATGAATGGGAAAACCTATAATAGAGTTACAATACTTAACTCTATGCGATCTACCTGCCAGTCCAACAAAAATTATTTTCCAATCAACATTCCTAATTTCAATCAAATCAAAATATTCTATTATATCTAACCAATACCTTTGTACGTATAAGCATTTAAAAAATAAATGTGAATATGTCTCAATCTCATTTTTTCAAAAAGAGCATAAATTATCAATAACAAATCCAAACCTAAATAAATGTTCTTTTGTATATAATGCCCTATGCAATAATTTATATTGAAATTCTCTCAACTTACCCCCCAAAACTGCGCTCTTTAATCTTAAAAATATATTCTTCAATTCTTCATTACTATAATAAAAATTAGTATGTCCATCCCCAATACACAAATTATATTCCTTTTGAAAATGTTTAACTAAATATTCATACATATGCCTAGATTTTAAATCAATTAACATTCCTATATATCCCGAAACTTTTAATCTAATTTCAAATGTTCGAATATCTACTTGAATAAAGCCACTCATAGCTTTACCATCTTTCCATTGAAAAGGCAATGCACCAAAAATATCATGAATCTTTAATAATCCTTCTCCTTTTATTCCCAAGCCTAAAAAGTGAGCAACAGATCTCAAACTACCATTCAGCATTATATCAGACACCTTGCTTATACCTCGTTGTAATAAATCTTTATCAAAAATCATTCTATTGCTTAAGCACACATGTCTATTATTAAAAACAATGGGATTACTTTTTTCATTTTCAAAGTGTCTACAATTTTCTATATCTTGCCAAACTTTCAAAATGTCTACGTAAAAGGGCGGAACTTCTTTTAAATCCATCTTATGAATATCATAGTCACATACAAACACAAACCTTCCTCCTACTGATCTACAGCAATAATCAAAATAAACTTTCCATCCTGAATGCTTATCCCCATACAAAAGACGTTTAAGCCACATTATTCGTTAAGTTTTTACACAAATTTCAAAATTATTCATTCTAAGTCCTCCAAATTCATAATTCTGATACAAAATTTTTCTCTTAATTCGATCCTTACCATTCCACAAAAAATCAAATGAGAGTTTATCAACTTCCTCATAAACCCACCGCGGTACCGAAATTAAAGAAGAAACAAAATTTTATTTTGAAAATGCATACGTTTTTAATAACTGAATTGTTCCCATCATTGTTAAATCCCTTTGCTTCCACCACCCTAATAAACGTTTTATCTTACTTAATACTTCTTTATAATTCAAAACATCTTTCCGTATTTTATCACGTGTATAATACACACCTAAAATCTTTATTTCAGAACTAAATTTCCAAAAGTGGGTTCTCCTGGTATTTCAGTATCACATCCCATCCAAACAAAATTAGTTTTTTCCTTATTAATCTTTAGTCCACTAAATTTCTCAAAATCTTCAAAAATCTTTTGTAATCTTTTTATAGATTTTAAATCTTTAACAAATATTGTAATATCATCGGCATACATTACTTGTTTAACTTCATGATCCCCAAATTTGATTCCTTGAAAATTAACATCTTTCCTAATAACAAGAGCCAAAGTTTCAATGGCTATCAAAAATAAATAAGGCACGCACACTCACACACACATACACACACACACACACACACACGCACACACACGCACACACACACACACACACAAACACACACACACACACACACACGCACACACTCACCACACACACACACACACTCACAAACATACTATAGGCCTTTGAGTTGGACCTAACAATTATGGGGAGTTAATTGTTCATCTCTGGTAAACTGACCAGTGATTGGCAAGTGATGTCACAGGCCTGGGGAAGTTTACTGTGGAGTGTTTTTTTTTTTAAAGTTGGGGCATAGCAAACTTAAGAATATACACTGCAAAAACGAGGGTGTTAAGTTGACACCCAAGGGTGTTAAATTGACACCACTGGTATCTATATCTGTCAACACCGAGCTGGTGTTGCCAGATATAGATAACAGTGGGTGTTCATTTTAATAACACCCTTGTTTTTGCAGTGTAGCTGCTGAAATGAAGAAATATACAAACATATTAAGGTAAAATTGTTTTACAAATATTTGATGTGTACACTTATACAGATAAGCTGAGGACAACATGCATTTCCATATGAGGGAACCTTTAATATTGAAAGATGGTAAGAATCCCACTATAATCAAGGAGGTATTAGAAGTACTTCCTTGCAATAATGAAGTAAAACAAAATGCAAATGAAGTTCCATTTTACTTTCTTAAACAGCACAATTATTTTGAACATCAGTACATCATCAGGCGATCATATATTTACAAAACGATCATTTTAACATAAAGATATAATGGCGAATATTACTGTGATAACTTTAATTAAAAACGTATGTTATCCGATATATACAAAATAAATTACCAATAAATCTTTTGAAATGAAAGTTCTTTGAAATAAAAAAAATATCATCGACAAGGATGATCATTAAACATTCCTGCATTAGTCTGACTCAAAACGTATTATATATAAATGCAAATGTTAGTGTACTATGTATAACATGAATACAATTATGTTATGATGCAGATAGTAATAAATATGCGAATTTACATTTACAAGAACATTTCACCAATGTATACAAACAATGCAAATTGTGTAATAGATACACTAGCTTTTTACAAAGTATAATCTTTTCAAGGAAAAATATTATCACAAACACATTCCAATATTGAAAATTATTATAGAAAATATTCACATCATAAATATATCATTTTTTAATTGAAAGTTCTCATTCATTACATTAAAACAATAACAAAGTGATCAGTACATAAAATAATCAGCACATTATCGTCAATATACAACATTTGATTTTACACTTAGATAAAATACCAATTTTCTTTTACATCAAATAAAGGTAAATGACCATTTTGAATATTACAAAGAAATTGACAATACAGATCCGCATGAATGATCAACTTACTGAAATGCATACAGACAATAGATGGCGCTGTTGATAGAAGTTCTTCCAATTAACCACTTCTTGCCTGGAACCTGGTGCCCCCTGTACAAAGTCTATGGGTCTTCTATAACCAGAAAGGGAATGGGTTAGATTAATTCACTGAAGCTCTGAGCCATTCCGATTCAATTAGTATCTTTTAGTATCTTTGGTCGGTGCATGGTGTCAATGTTTTTTTTTTTTTTTTTTTGGTTTAGCTTTCGTCCACGTTTTCTTAGTTAGATTTAGAGTACTATATTATGACGCTGAATTAGGGAATCCGATTAAAGCGAAATAGAGGTAATCGGTGGAAATTTGATCAGAATCGGACAAGAAACAGGTGAGATATGTAATGCGTAGAAATGAGCTTTCTTTTGAAAATTGGCTCCGATTGTAACATTACTCACGAGCAGTTTGCGATTAGTTTTGTACATATTATAGAAATCTACTTTTTGCTCGTTCGCATTAAGTTTGTACGTAGACATATTGGTATCGCTCATCGCATTGCTAGACAGTCACCCCCTGGAGGTGCACGGCATACTGAAGGAGGATTGATGGGTCAGCAATTGTGCAGTTAGCTCACTAAATTGCCTCGTAATTAAAGGGCACCAACAGGCAAAGAAAAACATATATGTTTTGGTTCCGTTGTATGATATCAAACAGATACCCACATTTTTGCAAAGGGGTGTGTAATTCATAAACAATGCAATTAATTATCACCACTTACGGAACCATTATTATTTCATGGTTCCGTACGCGCCAAACGTTTGCAAGTGCGCCAATTTTATTCACGCGTACGTTTGGAGACAATATAATCACGGACGATATGTTCGTCCTAGACAAAATGTATTCATCGTATGCAGACAAATGAGCACATGCTATAGTATGGTGATGTTTTTTACAATCAAATAGATTTTCTGGAAACATATTTTTCTGAATTACAAACAATTTTACCTTTTATTTATAAGAATAATATTTGGGGGAGGTGGCCCCTCTACGAATTTGTATTTTCTAACCTTTATGTCACGTTTCAAGACAGACGTGTCTTTAAAGTTAATCCGTTATGTATACAGTACTTTATACATGATATTAATCCCACTGCAATTAAGTATTGCAAGTTCCCGATTAATCTAATTGCATATTGATTTACTTTCTAAAACATCAGAATCATTTTGGAATGATAACACGTCATATATTGTATACTATTCATATTTTACAAATAAGCACATGCAATACAGCGAACTTAAATTTAAACCCTACCCCCCCAAAAAAAAAAAAAAAAAAAAAAAAAAAAAAATATATATATATATATATATGTAGCCTACATAAATCTTGTCAACCGCATGTTCTTTAAAACCAAAATTGTATGAAATGGTCATAGACGAATAAATTATCTTATTCTAGACAATTAATCAAATCGATGAAATGTTCCCTAAAGTGACATAACCCACCAAATCAAATGGCTCTATTAATCGATTAAGCGGACTTATCACTTTGATAATTTTATTTGAAAGAACACCTATAAATGTTGTTTACATTCCAATCATACATTTCTGTATGAGAAAGAATGTCGATTGATCATTATTATATCAATCAATAAATAAATGCTTGTTATGATATTCAACTACAGTAAAATATTTCATATAAACACATAGAACGTAATGCAATGTGATGTGATATTGACAGTAATTGATATGCAAATATACATTTATAAGAGTGACATTTAACCAACATGATTTCAAGAACGCAAACTGTTGAGGGCGCTTTGAGATACACTTGAGTTTTAAAAGCAGTTCATTTCCAGCTAAATATACACACGGTCCACGTAAAAACGCATCTAAATGAGGAATTGACATGTACATGTACATGACTATTAGTAGGCTTGTTAAGAGGTCCGCCACTGCAATTTGGGGTACAATTCTTTTAGTAATTTCAACATATTCCTTGGATAAAAAGAAGAAAATTCATCCAAAGAGACACTCTGTATCTATGCAAATTAGGCCTAATTTCCATAATTTATGCAAATTTATTCATGAAAATGGGATATTCCATGAAAATGGTGTTTTTATTGACATATTTTAAGGAGAACATATTCCTTGGATCAAAAGAAGAAAATTCATCCAAAGAGACACTCTGTTTATATGCAAATTAGGTCTAATTTCCATAATTTATGCAAATGTATTGATGGGAATGGGATATCTATGCCAATGGTATTTTTATTGACATATTCTGGAGAAAATAATCCTTGGATCAAAAGAAGAAAATTTATCCAAAGAGACACTCTGTATCTATGCAAATTAGGCCTAATTTCCATAATTTATGCAAATTTATTCATGGGCCCAGAAATAACGGAACGGGGCACTTCCCAAAATAAAGCCACGAAATGACTGGGTCCATCGGATAGTCAATCTTTTCAAATGAAAATTGATACCAAGAACATTAATTTTGGTCGTGTAGTTTTTGTTTTACAGCGCTGTGAGTGACACCATGTCAGGGTTAATTTTTCTTCAATTTTGACTGACCTATTGGCTAAAGAATGACCCAAAACGGCTCGTTATAGAATTACGGTGCTGTGGCTATTCAGTCGATGCACATTAACAAAGGTGTCCGCATCATTGTTCACCGTAATTCTATGACGAGCCGTTCGGGTCATTCTTTAGCCAATAGGTCAGTCAAAATTGAAGAAAAGTGAACCCTGACATGGTGTCACTCACAGCACTCTAAAACATAAACTACACGACCAAAATTAATGTTCTTGGTATCAATTTTCATTTGAAAAGACACACTATCCGATGGACCCAGTCATTTCGTGGCTTTATTTTGGGAAGTGCCCCGTTCCGTTATTTCTGGGCCCATGAATAAATTTGCATAAATTATGGAAATTAGGCCTGATTTGCATAGATACCAGAGTGTCTCTTTGGATAAAATGTTCTTCTTTTGATCCAAGGATTATGTTCTCCCGAATATGTCAATAAAAAAACCATTGGCATAGATATCCCATTCCCATAAATACATTTGCATAAATTATAGAAATTTAGACCTAATTTGCATATAAACAGGGTGTCTCTTTGAATGAATTTTCTTCTTTTAATCCAAGGAATATGTTCTCCTTAAAATATGTCAATGAAAACACCATTTTCATGGAATATCCATTTTCATGAATAAATTTGCCATAAATTATGAAATTAGGCCTAATTTTGCATAGATACAGGAGTGTCTCTTTGGATGAATTTTCTTCTTTTCATCCAAGGAATATGTTGAATTTATTAAAAGAGTTGTACCCCAAAGTGCGAGTGAACACCCATATTTTGGGTCTTAACAAAGCCTACTATATGTACATGATACAAAGTTAACCAACAGCAAAAATACATTAGATGGCGATGTTCATGCAACTTATTCCACGCGTTGTTATTCACATTTAAATGTGGCCAAACACCATGCTTTCGGCATATTCATAATCCAAAAGCGAGCTATGTGATCCGTCCCTCTGAACCACAACAGAAGAGGCTCACTAAGCTAAAGCTGGTGGCAGGGTTGAAGCCCCCCCCCCCCCCCCCCCCCCCCCCGCCCTACTGCACCTGAATCGAATCTTTTTGACATTGTTAGAATCCTAAAAAACGGTTTTGGACATCGGTTCACAAAAAACACATTGTATTCGTATTAGAAGCAGGAAAGAGCTTTCGGCTTCTTCCATAATGTATTTTAGGTTTTAAAGATGTGTATGATTTAAATGTTCAAATTCATAATCTCGTAGATAATTATAATTTTTATGTTCACATTTAGTGCAGTAAGTAAGGCGAATTTCTATTCGAATTTTCATTCATAACTCGGCATATATGACATTTATTTTACCATGTAATGTTAACATCATCACTCTGTCATGTCAGTGGACATATCAGACAAACAGAAATGTGTATCAACCATTTGCCAGTTATTAGACATGTCAACCAAATTATACTAGAATAATGTCAAAACATGAACAATGTAACCACATCTTGCATTGCCCGTTGAAACTAGAAATGCATGAATTCAGTACAAGTTAATAATAAACAATGTGCGTTTTACATTTTTAAAATACATAATTCTTGATATAAGGGTAAGGACATAACAATACTACCTGGTATGGTCTCTTGAAACTCTCCTATGCTGAATGTAATAACACAGGATGAAGGAAAATATCAGTTTATTTCCTCAACGCCTTGGCCCCATGTCCACTATATGTACAAGACTATAGTCATGCTGTGAGTTCTTACATACAACGATACTTGTAAGCATGCGTAATTCAATGTTACTAAAGATGAGAAATCCTCTCCGAGTTATACAGTAAAACATTTCTTGAATACGAGGCAATCCTTGCCGGTAGATACGATTGATCTCCCCCTGATGTCATCATCACATGCGACTATGGTATCGTAGGTATTGATTCCAATCCCGGTAACACGGAAGCTGACTACTCCTGCCTTCTCCTGGTGACCGTCGCCGGACAACTGATCAATCACCGCCATCTTACGTCCCTTATCCCAGTACAGACACGTACAGGTCATCTGTCAGGGGATCGATGCAGCAATCACGGATCGTTTCACTGTGTGTGATATCCCTATGTGCTCCCTGCCTGTCGATGACGAGAAGCCTGTTACTAAATGGCAAGGGGTGCGCGAGTAATATCACCTGTTGACAAGACACCGCACAGAAACGACATGGGATCTTTACATGTGATCTTGCGTACGATACTACCGTCTGCCGGGTTCACAACGTATATTGTGTACTCTTGACTGGAATGCTTAGCAATGATCATCCCATTCCGGTCAACAACTAAATTTACATATCCGGCATCATCCAGAATTGACATAAAATTGTTTCGTAACGTGATGGTCCTAATCAACTTCCAGTTTCTATCGTACAAAGCAATGCATGCAGGACTATCCCTATACCTCATATACGAATCATCGTCACAATAATGGTTACCGCACACTATCGTGTCCCCGTCTAGCAGAGCGCAGGATGCAATAACTCTGTTGCAACCACTCGTGACAACTCTCTTGAATGTCTTGTACTTTACATTAAAGCAGCAGGTGTCCAACTCTTCCTGATCTAATACGAGAATGTCCTCATTACTCATGAATCCAACTATGGCGGGGATCCTTCATG